>JALPQI010003748.1:0-93383 GCA_025490895.1 Thaumatotibia leucotreta | reverse complement strand
CTGCAACAAACAGACAGAATGCTCAGTGAAGTCGACACAGGTATGATCGTTAAAAACAGGCATGGTTTGCTGCAAAGGTGCATCTCTGCAAAACAATTTTGTAACCCTTTATCTACATGTCTAACACCTATAATAATCAACCTATAATATATAATAAACACCTTAATTTTTAATAAAATAGCCATCGGGGTCATGAGTAGGGCTTCATGAGTACAGTAGCGCATTAGCCTTTAAAAAAAATACTTAAGATTACCACGTGAAAATTGACAGAATAAATTAGCACTTCTCGTTCTTAGACAAGTCAAACTAATAAGATCTGATAAACTTGTTTTTCTACAGAAAACATTACGGAAAAGGAAATAAAGACTCGACAGTGGAACAACGAGAGTACCTCGATATTTTTCTAGCAGGAACGAGAGATTGACAAAATTAAATATCGACATAACCGTTGTCGATAAGTAAACCGTTTTAACTACATAATAACAGATACTAACCAAGAAATACATATATTTTATTAGTATATGTTATTTGATGGGTATTAAATACAAGATATGAAAATAATAATGTATCATTTTTGAGTAGGTATAATTGCATTCTTGTAATTTATCTTAAGTAAGTAAGTAAGTAGTACCACTTTAAGACTATCGATAACAGTTATGTCGATGTTTAATTTGTCAATCTCTCGTTCCTGCTAGAAAAATATCGAGGTATAATTATAACCAAATCAATGTCTTATGTAGAAGTTTTTAGTGCAACTATTCGTTTTTTTTATCCTGCTAAGCTGTCAAACTTAAATTTTCGGAAACAATGAGCTTAATATCCGAATAAACGGTGCACCTTAATTGACCAATTATTATTTTCTTCGGTTACCGCGAGGATTACTCATGAAATAAAACTATGAAAACGGATAAACTCGCGTATATTAACTAATTTTAACTTCATTCCGACGTTTCGAACACTTTACAGGGTTCGTGGTCTGCGGATGACTGACCAATTATTGTTGGAAAACTTACTTTCTCAATTCGTTTCCCACCGAATATCGTTCCCCAATTTCGTGTAAATAATTCGTTGATGTGTTCATATAAAATTTATTGGAATAGTTTTCATGCAGTTTTTATTATTACACTCGATTTCCTGTGGGATTCGACAGCTGTTCTGCCTTTCTAACAAAAAACACACACATTACCCATAGAACTATAATGAGAGATGTGTATTTTTAAATTAGGATGGCAGTGTTCATATTTGTTTTTTGCCTATTTCAATTTCGTTCCGAGAATGAATGGTAGGGGACCACCAATCAACACTGATTACGTTGTAAGTAAGTACCTACGTATCCCAAGGAAGGGGAGACTACGTACCTATATACATATATGATAGAGGTGATGAGGCCTAAGGCTATGGTAGTTATGTTGGCTTTATTGTCATCCTACTTCAGATTCCTCACTTCAGGGGCCCGTTTCTCGAAAGCTTAGAACTTGTAATACAAGTGGAAGTTCCTTTTTGACTCTATTAATTAGATAAGGACTTCCGCTTGTATTACAAGTTACAAGCTTTCGAATAATAGGCCCCTGAACGCGACTGTTACCGACCGGTAGATACCTATTAGATATTCAAACATAATGTTACGGTCTAAATACCTATAACTACTTTTTTATACAGCTGTACATAAGTAGGTTATAAATCGGAGTGAACAAGTTGTGTGTAAACATTGGCAACACGGTACAGTCTAGTGCAAAAATGTGTGTCGAAAGAATCCTCTCATAAATATGTTACAATGTTCTTATTACACAGAATCAAAGTGCACAGCAGTGGACGTCTTTCGGCTGATATGATGATGATGATGATTAGTTTTTCAATCAAATATTTACTGCAACGAGGCAGCCTCGTTGCAATGAGACTTAACGCTTAATCGTCAATCGTAAACGAAAAGCAGCTACCCGTCTTTGTCTCACTAATCGGAAAGAATGACAGAGAGGGAAATCTACGATACGCTACTAAGCGTTAGCGATTGGCAACTTGGCTAAGCATCCTTCTCAGTTACAATCTTTGAAGTTAGGCCAGCCTTACACCTGTAAGTTCTTACGTAAGTTATAGGGACGGGACTATACTAAGGAATGAGATAGTGATATTCACCTCTCATTCCTTAGTATAGCTCCGTCCCTATAACTTACGTAAGAACTTACAGGTGTACGAGCGCTCTTATGTAGGTAGATTAGGTTAAATAGAGAAATACATACGGCCTGCTCCGAAAATACGTTAACGATTTAGATCCTTATACTAAGGACATAAGATCCAAAAAAAATGTTATTAGACGGTAAAGGTTTTTGCACTAGCGTGAACAAAGCTTAAGCGAAGACAATCCCCCATACGCCATACGAGTACGAGCAAGTTTCGTGTGTGCCCGCAGTAAGCTGTGTCCTCATTTCTTCAGCGTACCAGCCATTACAGGTTTTAATGTTCGCTTTTTGGTTAGGGTTACCAGCTATGCTATTCTCTTATTCACACATTCGACGCTGCGTTCGTCAACGAGCTCGACATCGAGACAGCCTCGTCTAAAATTCTAGCAGCTTTATTTGACATTAGGAATCGAGACTGTGAGCGAGGTTGTGGGCGAGTTCGTCGCTGTTTTTCGTTAGAGAATACGAAGTTGGTACATTAAACGTCAAACTCTCGACGCAGTGTAGTTCCAGCTCACGCCGCATTCGTCGCCGAGCACTAGTGTCGTTTAAAAAACCTACATTAGTGAATACCATTTTTAGGCTCGACGCTGCCGCAGCGCTGACACAGCGCTGACAGCAAGGCGGTTTCCTTAGTGAATAACACTGCAGAGACTTCTACTCGAGTTGTACTCAGATTTAGTGCGATACATATTTTGTAGTTTTTATTCCTTAATATTTAGCGGTTCTGATATTCGACAGCACCGTGAAATTCGTCTACTATACATGCTGTTTACCAGTTGAATTAGTATCGTCAATCGTGACAATTGAATGGTATGGTATTCGATGTATTATGTTACAGTATTGAATACCATGTCAGTCAAAGACAATATAATAAATCATCATCATCATCATCAGCAGCAGCCTATGATAGTCCACTGCTGGACGTAGGCCTCTCCTATTAACTATGCGTATAAACGCATTAGGAGGTAAATGCCCATAATCGCCACGCTGGGCAAGCGGATTGGCGATCGCAGGAATGTGTGGACTATGATGACGCTGCTGCCCATCATCAATCGTTAAATAGAATAATGGTCAGTGATTCGATTCGATACCTATTTTTGCACTTGACCGTACCACCGGTTTAAACGCCATTTAAAATGTTTACAAGTAGTGTAAAACAAAGGCCGAAAACGTAGACTTTGTGTTCCATTCTAACGATATCAAAAAATACAATTCAAAACATTCCGACAGAAAATATTTCCGTGGCATTAAAGTGTTGGTATCCAAAATGTTGTAAAGCAGTCTATCACGCTCGCATTGGAGTGAGGATGTATTGGAGATACGGCCATTGATATAGTTTAAATCTATCACATAAAATTATAATTCCTTACATTATATTCTATTGTCGGGTCCAGTCTCATCACGTCTTAACTGTGTATTGCACATGGCTGACAGCTCCTGTCAAGACTGTCACTTTTACGCGGGAACATGGCTCACTTAGACCTTCTGTCAAGCGGCGCGGTCATGGGACGTTTGCTAATTCGTATCTTTTGTGTAATCCGTGCTAATATACTGACTTATTTGTAAAAACCTTGATTATAGAGCTTTATTTTGAACATAAAGTGTTTAATTCCCTAAACTATTATATTTACTGCCATCGCCAATTTGCTTGCCCTGCGTACGGACTATGGGATTTATCTACATCCTAAATGGCCCTAATGCGTCTATACACATAGCTAATAGGAGAGGCCTACGTTCAGCAGTGGACAGCGATAGGCTGATGATGTAATGTGTATTTTATTAACGGGCCCTATACTGGTGTTTTAGCTTGCAACCCTACTCTTACCATTATCTATAAGCTACGATAGATATAGCTACCCCAACAACCCTCACTTTACCTCATTCTTTTGACGAGGGGCGCATAGTCTGCCCTACAGGTATTGATCTGTAGAAGTGCTATAACATTATTTTCACGTCCAAATCGAACGACGGTTTTAAGTACGTTGTAAAAACGGATCATCTAGGTCTAGATATTCGGATATGAGATTAAACATTAAACGAGCAGTTTGTTGTGTTCGTATAAATTCCAAGCTTTATCGCCGAGCTTATCTTAGGCGTCACTGTCGAAGTGTCCATTTGCATTTTATAATAAATAAATAAATATCATGGGACCTTTTTTACACAAATCGATCTAATCACACGTTAAGCTTGTATTGTGGGCAGATCCTAAGCGAAAGATAAAAGATATAAGAAGGTATAGAATATATAATAGGTAAGTATTAGTAGACACTCAAATAGGTACATATAATAGAAAACTTCCATAACCAGGAAACAGGAGGGCAGGTCCACCAACTCAGCAACGGAGGACATTAAAATGTATTGTATATATGTATATAACATAAAATACACATTCACGTCTCAAATTATGATCACGTGACTTATCGTATACGATTGCAGAAAGGCATTTTGGCTAGACCTGAAGGCAAGTGATAAAATCAAGGGTTTTTCAATTTTCAATCGAAATTTCAATAATAAAATGAAACGAACGCACAGCTGCTGCTACGGGCTATGGCGTAGCGGTGCTACAGTTTTGGTGCTACAATTTTTTGACCCTGTCACTTGACTATCCTTTTCCCTCGCACATAAAATAAAAGAACAGCTAGCATTTACCTGTAATCTTAGCACATGATTGGCGCGACAGTATCTCGCCGCGAGATAGTTTATCCGTCCCTCTTTTGTTAATATAGTTAGCTATTTTAAGAACGGGAGATCTATCTCGCGGCGACATACTGTCGCACCAATCTTGTGCTAAGGCTGCTGATAGATACATTTTATTCGAGGATGGTGAAACAGGCCCTAACTGTACGTGTATAGTTGTACTATCAACCTATTGAAACCCTAGACCACTCAGGAACCATGTCAAAGTAACATTATCTATCAGATTGTAAGACACTTCAAGCTACTTTTCATTTTGATATGGTTTTAGAGTCGCCTAGAGTTCCACTTGCCTGACGGTACATACTAAGTTTAATTAAAAAGTAATGGCTCCATATCTATCCAGATATTTCTGATCACTTTTATGGAGCAATTAGTTCCAATACCCGCCATGCTTTCCTTTTGTATCGGGCACGTACTCGTACGTGACCACGTACTGCAGTGATAGACACAATACATGAGAACAGAGTATCTGAGATATAGGTCTGTACAATAATTAAGATGGATCTGTGTTATAAATATAAACCCTACCTAAGTATAAAGCGTGTGTATTTGATACGGGCGAATATTTTAATTGCGTTTACTATCGCACCTAGGGAACCTGTTTAGGTACTTAAATTTCTTTAGGAAATTAAGGTATTTTTTTTTCATACAAAATAATTGAGCACGCAATGTATTGCATCCACTGGTAATTAACGTCGACATAAGTAGCTAAACGTCATACGAATGTCATGTAAGTTGGACCGCATGTACATTGCTGCTGGGTTGCACTTTAGAATCATTACATCTAATTAACAACAAAATTTAACGAAATGATTATCTTATTATACGATTCGTAGGATCAGATATTATAGCTGCATTAATTATTCGCCCGTATAAAATACACACGCTGTAGATATGTACGCTATTACGAGTATAAATAATAGTTTAGGTGTAAGGTTAGAACCGGGAGTAGTTTTAATTTTATGTAACTTAGACCATTCAAAAGAGTTTGTGGCTATCCCAATTTGAATAAGGAATCATTTGACTTTAACAAAAATAGCGATGAAACGTTTAAGGGGCATAAAGAAAAAAAAATTTTTTTTGACTTAAATTCTTACCTTAATTTCACATACATTAGTAGATAAAATTATTAATATTTATTAGTATTAGTGTCAATATAAATATCTGCGAACGTGTTTCACGATATATCTTGTCAAGCATATTTGCTTACATTTTTTTCGTTTTCTACTGACGGACGGTATTATGTACCTAAGTACTGCATTATTTTTGATAAGAATATGTTTTGTATGAACCGCTATTAAATATTTAAAAAAATTACTTCCACACATAATGGTATTCTTAGGTAAATAACGTGTGAGGAATCAATGAAAAGGTCTTTTAAAATTATACACGGTGGAATTTAATCGGTGAACAGGAACCCATTTTTCTAATTCAGTAATCGATGGCGGTCACGTTTATGTAGTACTTAAGTGGAACCAAGTTTTTTTTAGCATAACAAATTTTTATGTTGAAATTAAAATTTATTGTCACTACTGGTTTAGTCTGAAAAGTTTAATACCTCTTTTCAAACTATCAGCCATCGAAACTTAAAACATAAATGAGCAATAACCACTCACATGCTTTAATTTTTGCGATAGACTCTATTCCTATGTAAAATAAGAGCGATGCATGGCTGATAGTTTGAAAATAGGTATTAAACTTTTCAGACTAAACCATTAGTAGGGTGACAATAAATTTTAATTAAAGTTTAATTTCAACATAAAAATTTGTTATGCTAAAAAAAAACTTGGTTCCACTTAAGTACTACATAAACGCGACCGCCTTCGATTACTGAATTAGAAAAATGGGTTCCTGTTCACCGATTAAATTCCACCGTGTATAGGTACTCGTAAAGGTTTATAAAATACATTTTGGAATAAACCAGTTTCCAGATATTTGCTCTCAATGTCATAAAAAGGGGTATCAAATTCAAAAATCATGATCATATCATATAGGTATATTCGAATAATCTCTTTCATCAATTTTTGGTTACATCAATGTATCTCTTATAGCCTTTGAAATAGATTCGGAGTATAATTGCGCGAGTTTGAAAGTTGTCAATAAAAACAATATTGGTGTTATTAAAAATAACATGTACAGCTAAAATAAGCCAAGTCATTCTCCGATAAGCGCAAAGATTGTTATCTCCCGTCTCCGGCAGCTATTGGTATGTGAATGAGCGAGATAACGATGTTTGGAAACATTTCTAAAGATAGTTCAGACAGTGGATTATGTACTAGGTACTCAAAAGTAAATAAAATCTATCTCTCAACTGCGACTTTATTTAAACTTATTAAGCGTACCTAATAAAATTATAACATCAGTAAAATAAAAATTAATAACAAATATGGCTGACCCTCCCATCATCATCAGCCTATGATAGTCCACTGCTGGTCGTAGGCCTATCCTTTTAACCGCATTAGGAGGTAAATGCCCATAATCGCCACGCTGGGCAAGCGGATTGGCGATCGCAGTAATGTGTCCACAATGATGACGCTGCTGCCCATCATCAATCTTTTATCAAATAATGGCCAGTGACACTTCAATCCCTTAGTCGACTGTTACGACACCCGCAGGAGTTGGGGTAGTGACAAATGTATTCTTACTGCCGTCACCACACGGCTGACCCTCCCATAGCATTTGAAGTTTTTGACACATATCGAGAAACAAGTTCGTTGATATATTTTTATGTTAAAACTGATACTTAAATATCTATGATTTTAACAAAAAATTTATGGTGAAGGTGAACTTTAGGTTTAAGATTTTTAATTAATGCAAGTTTTTAGGCTAGCTTTTCTCTTTTTCTAGCTATTCTTTTTCGTTTTCTACTGACGAATTGTAAAGTTAACATAGGAACATAGGCAGGCAATAACATAGGAAATTACCATTCCCAAAGCACACCGCTTGAAGTCTCTCGCCACGCAAACGGTGCTCCGCTGATTAGGCTACTTTAGACATGAGTATCACAATGCCAAATTTCGTTTGCCAAATAAAATATTCCTTTAGTCAAGCTTATTAAAATATTATCGAACCGGGTTACTCGCGTATTTTAGTCGATGATTGCTCGATATGTTTCGACCTATTAAGAGGGTCCTCGTCCGAGCAATCATCGACTTAAATACGTGAGTAACCCGGTTCGATAATCTATATATATAAACGGCAATGTCCTGACTGACTGACTGACTGACTTAAATCAACGCACAGCCCAAACCGCTGGTTCTAGAGAGTTCAAACTTGGCATGTACATTCTTTATAATGTTTAGAGGCGCACTAAGAACGGATTTTTGAAAATTCATCCCGTAAAGGGGCTAAATGGGGGGTTAAAGTTTGTATGGGGAAATAAGATTAGTTGGGCTATTTAATTCGAAACTTCACAGGAATGTTTTCAATAATAAATAAGTAAATACATGTTTCAGGTTTTTTGAAAATTCATCCCTTAAAGGGGTTAAATGGAGGGTTAAAGTTTGTATGGGGAAATAAGATTGGTTGGGCTATTTTATTCGAAACTTCACATGAATATTTTTAACAATAAATAAGTCAACACGTATTTCAGATTTTTTGAAAATTCATTCCCTATGGGTGTTAAATGGAGGGTTAAAGTTTGTATGGGGAAATAAAATTAGTTGGGCTATTTTATTCGAAACCTCACAGGAATGTTTTTAATAATAAATAAGTAAACACATGTTTCAGATTTTTTGAAAATTCATCCCTTAAAGGGGTTAAATGGAGCGTTAAAGTTTGTATGGGGAAATAAGATTGGTTGGGCTATTTTATTCGAAACTTCACATGAATGTTTTTAACAATAAATAAGTAAACACGTATTTCAGGTTTTTTGGAAATTCATTCCCTATGGGGGTTAAATGGAGGGTTAAAGTTTGTATGGGGAAATAAGATTAGTTGGGCTATTTTATTCGAAACTTCACAGAAATGTTTTTAATAATATATAAGTAAACACATGTTTCAGATTTTTTTGAAAATTCATCCCTTAAAGGGGTTAAATGGAGGGTTAAAGTTTGTATGGGGAAATAAGATTGGTTGGGCTATTTTATTCGAAACTTCACATGAATGTTTTTAACAATAAATAAGTAAACACGTGTTTCAGGTTTTTTGAAAATTCATTCCCCATGGGGGTTAAATGGAAGGTTAATGTTTGTAAGAAGGAACCAGATTCGTTGGGCTATTTAATTCAAAACTTCATAGAAGTGTTCTTGCCAATGAAGATGTAGGTACTTATCTACATACCATGTTATATACGACTAACATAGGTACGATGAATACGTAGATACTTTTAATATTAAATTTTGGTAAGTAATGCAGTTTGCTACGTAAAAGGTCATTGTGAGGTTATATTTTTTAAGTCTAGACAAAACCATATTTATTTGTTTGTTCGTTAAAAATATCTACAATTTTACATGGCGACATAATGATTCAAAACGAACGAATTTCAAATGTTTGTTTGACAGCTCGCAGACAGTATATGTATAAGCAGCGCGGGTACGTGGGCCGCCTCACTGTAAATTCAGCTTTCTAATTCGTGTAGTTTATTTGCAATTAAGTATTTAATTATGTCATACCAATATGCTGTTCAATGAAACAGACTTCAAACAGAATGTAATAAGGTAAGATTCTACTTAGGTTTAGGAAAGGTTAGAACTGCGACCCCACACAAAAACGAACGGCTATCAAAGTAAGTTTTGGGTTAGATTAGAAATGCGACTCCACACAGAAACGAAGGACTATCAAAGGAGGTTCAGGTTAGGTTTGAATAGTAACCTCACACAGCAACGAACGGCTTTGAAAGTAGGTTAAGTAAGAACTGCGACCAGTGCGACCCCACACAGAAACAAACGGCTATTAAAATAGGTTTATGTGAGGGTAAAACTGTGACCCCACACATAAGCGAACAGCTATCAAAGAAGGCTTAGGTTAGGTTAGAACTGCGACCCCTCACAAAAGCAAACGGCTATCAAAGTAGGTTTAGTTCAGGTTAGAACTGCGACCCCACACATAAGCGAACAGCTATCAAAGCAGGTTTAGTTTAGGTTAGAACTGCGACCCCACACAAAAGAAAACGGCTGTCAAAGTAGGTTAGGTTAGAACTGCGACCCCACACAAAAGCAAACGGCTATCAAAGTAGGTTAAGGTTTAGTTAGAACTGCGATCAGTGCGACCCCACATAGAAACGAACGGCTATTAAAATATGTTTAAGTTAGGTTACAACTGTGACCCCACACATAAGCAAACAGCTATCAAAGTAGGTTCAGGGTTAGTTTAGAACTGCGGAATAATTATTACTAAATTTAAATCAAACTAAAATAAGAACCCGTAAAGGAAAACCTCAAGCACTATTCAAAATACCCTGATTAAAATTTAATGAAAACTATTCTTCGACAGAATGACTTGTCGATGAAATGAAAATACTTGAACCGTTGTTTTTGAAACATCATTCGATTAAATGATTGTCGACAAGTCAAGGCGAAACCCAAAAAAAATATCACAAATATTGAACTTATTTCGGCCACTTTTGAATCTCCTGAGAAAAAAAAAACAAAATAGGATTCATTATTTGCAGGAAACCGTGTAACATGCATAATACATAACTACATACAATCGAAATGGTAACCTCCTTCTTTTTTGAAGTCGGTTGAAAATATTATTTTTTTCATAGAAGTCCAAAATCTACGCGTGCGAAGCCGCGGGCAAAAGCTAGTATTTTAATATGTTTGAGTCTCACGTTTAGTTAGCTGATGTATATTAAATTGTATTCTGGCCATTTTCCGCTAGTCGACGTCAAACATGCCTATTTTGCGTGGTCCAAACGCTGGCCCAATACTTGTTGGGAGTTTCTCATACACCCTTGAATTTCATCGCAGATATATGCGGGTTACCTCACGATGTTTTCCTTCACTACGGTGAAGTTATACGGTACACTTCTTGTGAATATCAAATTTAATGATATCACGTACATAAGTTTTTTTATTGATACGAGCTGGGAGCTTCCAGGATCTCCTAAATGAGATTCAGTTTAGGACCTAATCAGAATCGCGATGTGTCAGTTCTTTAGAATAACTGTCAAGAACTGACAAGCAGAACCTAAACTGAATTGCATTTAAGACGACATAGTAGCCCCCCTTGGGCACTGGTCTCACCGCGAGCTACTAAGCTATGAACTATCGGCTATAAACACGAACAAAAGATACGCACACCCGTGTAAATAAAAGAGACACGGCTATACTCGCCCAGCTATCAGCTATCACCGCCGGGCGAGTATCGCCGTATCTCTTTTATTTACACAAGATTGTGTATCGTTTGTTCGTGTTTATAGCCGATAGTTCATAGCTTAGTAGCTCGTGGTGAGACCAGTGCCTAAGCTATGAACTATCGGCTATAAACACGAACAAAAGATACGCACTGCCGTGTAAATAAAAGAGACACGGCGATACTCGCTCGGCGTTGATAGCTGATAGCTGGGCGAGTATAGCCGTGTCTCTTTTATTTACACGGGTGTGCGTAGCTTAGTAGCTCGCGGTGAGACCAGTGCCCAAGGGGGGCTACTATGTCGTCTTAAATGCAATTCAGTTTAGGTTCTGCTTGTCAGTTCTTGACAGTTATTCTAAAGAACTGACACATCGCGATTCTGATTAGGTCCTAAACTGAATCTCATTTAGGAGATCGTGGAAGCTCCCAGCTCGTATCAATAAAAAAACTTATGTACGTGATATCATTAAATTTGATATTCACAAGAAGTGTACCGTATAACTTCACCGTAGTGAAGGAAAACATCGTGAGGTAACCCGCATATATCTGCGATGAAATTCAAGGGTGTATGAGAAACTCCCAACAAGTATTGGGCCAGCGTTTGGACCACGCAAAATAGGCATGTTTGACGTCGACTAGCGGAAAATGGCCAGAATACAATTTAATATACATCAGCTAACTAAACGTGAGACTCAAACATATTAAAATACTAGCTTTTGCCCGCGGCTTCGCACGCGTAGATTTTGGACTTCTATGAAAAAAATAATATTTTCAACCGACTTCAAAAAAGAAGGAGGTTACCATTTCGATTGTATGTAGTTATGTATTATGCATGTTACACGGTTTCCTGCAAATAATGAATCCTATTTTGTTTTTTTTTTCTCAGGAGATTCAAAAGAGACACGGCTATACTCGCCCAGCTATCAGCTATCACCGCCGGGCGAGTATCGCCGTGTCTCTTTTATTTACACAAGATTGTGTATCGTTTGTTCGTGTTTATAGCCGATAGTTCATAGCTTAGTAGCTCGCGGTGAGACCAGTGCCATAGTAGCTCGTGGTGAGACTAGTGCCTTGGAATTGAACTGCCGCTGCTTAGCGGCCGTGCGTTTGATGTATATAAATATTATGCTGATGTATAAACCAATACGCTTACAAAAAACCAATAAAATCGTTTTCCGCGGGCGAAAAACCTATTTTAAGCCGCTCGGAAAAGCTGCGAGGGAAATGATGAAAAGATTTTCAACAACAAACCAATTTCGCAAATCGATCGCATTTTATTTAACAGTGCGATACGTCTTGTTCATAGCGTTCCTTTGAAGATGAGTCTACCTATTATTTACTAGCTATGTACCCCGAAAACACTGGATGAAACCTGAGTCGTGAACGGTAATACGTTTTTCTAACTCTACAACAGTTAAATGCCCCACAAGTTACTTAAAATTACAACAATTTTGCAATTTTTTTAAAAACTACACCAAATCAATGATAAATTCCGCCACAGGGTTCGTAATAATACATTTTACATTGTACCCTAATTATAAAAGACCACCCCGGATCTTATCAAGCTCAAAATGACACTAGCAGCATTTCCACGCTTAATTGCTATATCGGGATGTTTGCTGGACCAGATACAATCTGGAGCGAGGATTGCAACCTCTATCCCTAAGTCGGCTAACATTTATTGCTTTTAAAAGTTATAAAGATATCAATTTCCTCTACGTTGAAATGATGTAGGAAATGACGTAGCCATCTAAGTCAGCTGTCAAATTTGAGGCTCCTACTACGTTCTATTCATGCGTCTAAGTATTCCTTTGTCTTCGTCTATCTACCGTCTATTATTGTAACAACAAAAGACAAGAACACGTCTGCCAGCTAAATGCTAGCGAGAATCAGATACCCGGTTCACCTTGCTAATGTCTTCATAAAAGCAAATAGGTTTCAACATTATACAAATAAATGGGCAGGTAAAAATTATATACAGAATGAAAAATAAAGTTTTTGATTATTATTTGAATCTAACGCTGGATTTAATTCATAATTTGCCACGTATATATGATGTGTAAAACCAGTAGTAGGTAGTGAAATTGATTTACTTGTTTAAAGTTAATTATAATACCATGAATTTATTAATTATAAATCAGACCGAGAGCCGAGGGGTGCAGGCATCAGCCGCGAAAGCTGAGCACGTGGGTTCGACCCCCACCTCGGACGACGTTGGTGATCTTGGTAGTTTTTTCTTTGGACACCCATATGACACCCAATATTAATAATTTATACATATAGTATTAGGCATATAATATTAGGCTAAAAAAAGAGACACGGCGATACTCGCCCGGCGGTGATAGCTGATAGCTGGGCGAGTATCGCCGTGTCTCTTTTTTTACACGGGAGTGCGTATCTTTTGTTCGTGTTTATAGCCGATAGTTCATAGCTTAGTAGCTCGCGGCGAGACCAGTGCCTAAAGTAGTGTGACTACTGGGGAAAAAATAAAAGCACAAATCTAAATATTTAGTTAATAAATAATTTGATTTGTGTTTTCACAATACGTTCTACATTAATTTACTTGGTTATATTTTAATAAAGTAGGTACTGCTTTGCATTTTTATAGTGTTAAAGAAACGTATTTATAAGTAGATATTTATGTTCCTTATAATAAACAGGGTGAAATCTGGGTCGTAGAGCAAGAGTGAACTACTAGGGATGGTCACGTTGAGCAACTTTCATTATGGAGACCACCAAGAAATCGCGACAAAAACACCTATTTAAATATAGGTTATACGTAGAGTAGGAAGGTAAGAGTCAACTGGGTAAGGTTAAGGCCTCCACGACCCAGATACCGCCCTATATTATTATTGTCCTTTATCTGTGTACCTTTATCTCTATCTCTTTTAATTTTAGTTTCATGACGCATTGGTGTAAACTGTAATGTCGCGTAAACTTTTGTTTCAATAAATAAATATAAATAAATTGTCATGATTCTTAGGTATATTTGCACCTATTTTTGTAAATATATATAAAGTCACCATAGTTATGAACATTATCGTCGTCACCAAGTACGGTCACTAATAGTAAGGGTAAACCAACGTACGTTACAAACGTTATTATACTATCTGTATACTCGTAGCACGATAAATAGGCATTTACATAAACGTGACGAGCGAAATGGGAGGACACGTCGTGGACAAACGACGTGCCATTTGCAGTGGAAATGGATTTACTGCCTGAGACTAGCGGTCGTATTCGGGAACACGGTTTGAACACGTTAAAATATACTAAAATCTTTAAATATTAGATGTGATATACCAAAGATAAAATAGTTTACCTATCAACGCCGGAGGTTCCCACGTTCTCAGCTTTCGCGGCTGATGCTTAAGCCACACGGCCACTCCAGCATTTTGGTATAGGGTATCTAATATTTATATTACTTAAAAAACACAACTCATAAATATTGAAGATGATTGATGTAGCAGCATCATCATAATTGACATAGTTACGACTTACGCATAAACAATAGGATAGACCTTTGAGTTTTGAGCTTAATATTATTATATTAACCTAACGAAACCTGTGTTGTAGATATTATGTTTCCGTAAACATATCTGTAAAGGTTTTACGATGAAATAGTTTTTTTCTCAAACATGCAATGAAATATTGTCTTTACGTTCCTTAAAATATCTCGATTTTAGGTCGCACTCGGAAGTATCGATTTTAGGTCGCAGTAACTCACTGGGATGGAAATGGAATTTCATAACACTTCAGGCCTAGGCCTGCAAAGTAACTTTTTATTTTATTTCGACTACATTGGCATTATTATTTTTTTGTATGTTTGAGAAAAGGGCAGGCGGCAACTTAAGTTTAGCGCAGCGGCCGGCAAAGTGCCGGTTGCCGGCCGGAGGGCAGAAAATGGAGAATTATTTACTTGAATATTAACTCCGACGATGGTTATCAACTCATCAAATGAAATTGACATTAAATTTTCCTGAATACTTGAATAGGGACGTTTCCATGTCGTTTGTATAATTTAACATGAACAGCAATGACCGGGCGATTGTCCCGAATGAAATGAAAATTATACGTTTGACTTTCATGAAGGAACATTGGAATCCATCAATTTGAATGAAATGTAAAGCATGTTTCTACACTTTCTACTCGGATTTATAAATAGTAATAAGATTAGGGTAGGTACTTAAGTAAAGGGTTATTGCGGATCGGGTTAAGGGTACGATTCCACTTGTAAGGAGTGTAAGACTACGGAAGCACTGCGTGCCTACCATGAGCTGTCGCGGCGTTAATATAATAACGCAGACATACTTTCTATCCATCTCGTACTCGCGTATTGGTGCACTATTTCTATATCTGGCACTATTTTCTCCGCTTTATGAAATCTATCCAGTTTCTTCAATTTAAGTGAGGTTGTGTTGGTACCTATGTAAATTTTTTAACCCAAAATCCGCACTATCTCTTCTTCTTCCAAAATTAAAAGAGCCTTTCAGGTTTCTGTGATTGTATTTTTCATTACTATTGCTACGAGTACATTCCGTATTTTATGTAGGTTTGTTATCAAACTCAACTAGACTTATAGTATTTTTTGCTTGAAGTTCTATAGTTAAGAGCTAAAATACCTGATGCCCCGATCTCGATAAGTACACTTGTATCACAATCGCGACCACCTTCACAATTAATTCTTCCAATAACATCTCGTACCAATGAGTTTTTCAAATAACTTATGTACGAAAAATATCATATATTTCCAAGAGATTAACGGCGAAAGAAAATATCGTGAGGAAACCTGCATACATACATCTGCGAAGAAATTCAAGGGTGTACCTATGAGAAGTTCCCAACAAGTTTTGGGCCAGCGTTAGGATCACGCAAAATAGGCACGTTTGATGTCAAATTGCGGAAAATGACTAGAATGCTATACAATACAGCGTAATAACCAGAAATAGAAGCGAGTGGCAATAACGTCAATTAACTAGGGGATTCCTGTCGTTATTAAATTCATCGATAATACATAGGCACTCATATTTCGGAATTATAAAATTCGAATAAAAAGGAACTTTAACAACTACATACTTATGTTTACATATTCAGTTGATTTCTATCCAAATAAATATAAATAATAAATATCTTGGGACATCTTACACAAACCAAACTAGTCCCACGGTAAGCTCAAATCAGGCTTGTGATTTGGCTACTAAGCGACGATATACAGTGTGTAAGTCTAATACGGGCGATCAATCAAACCAGGCATGGGATTCATTAGTGTAATCATGGATTACAAGGTTTTTTTAAAGTTACTCTCAATTATGACCCCACAGAATTTTTTTAAGATCATCGGAGCAGCAATGTAGGTACGAACATTTGTTATTGTTGATATGGCAGTTATGTCATCTGCTTTTGAAATTAGCTGTCATCGAGTCTTTAACTCGCGTATGTTGCTCTACATTGCGCGCCGAATTTTTTGTATGGAAAATTTTGTTGCTCTAATTTTAAGTAAAAGTTATTTGAATGTTATTATGTCGTAAACTAACACCCGTTAAGAGCTTCGCCCGTATTAGACTTACACCCTGTATATAATAGATAGATACATTTGATACTTAAATACATAGACAGCCATAACCAAGGAACAAATATTTGTGATAATTGTGATAAATAAGTAGGTAGGTACACAAATAATGCCCTCGCCGGGATTCGAACCCGGAACCTCCAGCTTCGTAGGCAGGGTCACTACCAACTAGGCTACGGAAGCTGATTCAGCTTAATCCTCGACTGCCCTATAATTAAGAATTTAGATGAAATGTCAAGGTCATAACGTTATTTCTCTCGTAACCTATCGATAAAATATTATCGAGTGGAAGTCCCCAATTAGCTAAATTTTGTTCATGCCACCACCGTGACTTCTATGTTTGGGTCGCGTTTTATAAAGTTACATTTTACAATTTCCCTGTTTACCTCTCTAACGTACGCACACATTTGACACATTGGCTAGAAAAGAAAAAGAGGCAAACAGTAAAATTGTAAATTGTAACTTTATAAAACGACCCTGGTCATAATTATTACAAATCCGCCCAGACTTCGCATAAATATGGAAGCACGCGGATTCAGAGTGAGATCCGCGAATCCAATGAATACCCAATGAGACGCCGAGGTGAAAATCGATACATCGGAAATTACTTGAAAGAAAAAGGTATTGGTACCTACTCTGTTTTACGGTACGATATAATAACCAACCATAAATAATAAATGAATCAATATCAAGGGATAAGGTCAACTTTGATTAACTATTAATTAGGCTCTGAGTCGTTACAGAATACATTTTGCGGTCACTAAATTGAAAATAATTCCTAGTCCAATAACAATTTTTCGTTTAGTAAATAAATATATTTCTAATTAATATTCATCAAAATAGCATTCTTGTGTTCAACCTTCATCATAATTGTTAATCTCACCTTTAACGAAACTTAATAAGACTTTGAAGTAATTTTGAAAACTCAAATCAAATAATTTATTAATTAGGTAACTAAATTTTTGATTTGTTTTTTTTTATGTTTATTTATTTCAATTAATAAGGCTTGTTTTAGCTAGACTGCCTAAGTACATTTTATATTACCATTATTTAAATCCTCTCCAACATTTCTATTAGGCAGACTTAATCGTAGAAATTATTATTATTTATTACAATCTGGGAATAACCCAATTACCTACACTCAGAATTCTTTATAATTCAATTGTATTTCCTGTTTTATAATAAGTGCTGCTTCTTTTTTAACTTTTCAAAACATATAGGTAGGTACAGGTGAAAAGTTAAAAAAGCTCAGGAGCTTTTCTTAACTTTTTCACTTAGAGCACGGTTGTAATGTTCACGTTTTAAACATGAACCCCCTTATTCATAAACGTTTGTTAACTTAACAACCCGCTAATAATTGTTTGTCCTTTTTGCTCTTATAACTAGATACATTGTTAAGACCGTATAAACCGTACCGTAATACTTGCTAACCTACCGTAATATTTGCTTGCCAGTATCATAAAATAATAAAATATTGCTAAATTACCTATAATATTTGCTAACAAGATGAATCAAAAAACAATATTGTGATTTTATTCTCAGAGCTGACAGACTGTATTATATCTAGACAACTATACAGGGCGTAAGTCTAATACTGGCGAAGCTCTTAACGGGTGTTAGTTTACGACATAATAAGTACATTCAAATATCTTTTACTTAAAATGAGAGCAACAAATTTTTCCATATAAAATAATTCGGCGCGCAATGTAGAGCAACATACGCAAGTTAAATACTCGTTGACAGCTAATTTCAAGAGCAGATGACATCACATAACTGCCATATTAACAATAACAAATGTTCGTACCTACATTGCTGCCCCGATAATCTTAAAAAAATTCTGTGGGGTCATAATTAAGAGTAACTTTAAAAAAACCTTGTAATCTATGATTACACTAATGAATCCCATGCCTGGTTTAATTGTTCGCCCGTATTAGACTTACACACTGTATAAATACCTAGAACGTCTAGACTAGACGGAGTAATAGCTCGCAAAAATCGCAGACAACACGCTCATTCCGCTTTTAGTTTAAAACCCTGGAGCGAAAACGTCTATTGTCTACACAGAAAAATCCAAACCCCATTTAGAGACAAATAAATGATACAGACTGCACTCCCATTTTTTTTTTGCGAACTAAAAAATCTAGATAGGCTGGAAAATGTCATATAACTTAGGGACTGAATCATATTGCATGAAATGTATTACCTTCTGCAATGACTAAAGTATTATTTCGTTTATGATAGGCTACTATAAGAAAATGCACCCTTTCCGTGGGTAAATTTAATTAAAATTATCGTTTAATTTAAAAATCGCCTTCTTAACATATGAAATATTGACAAAAATACTTGAAAATCGGCCAGTTGCGATTCGGACATGCGCACTAAGGGTTCCGTATCAATGTAATGGTGAAAAATTACGTTTGTTTTATGGAATTCCCCTTAAATATCTATTTTATTCTACTTTTTAGTATTTTATTGTTATAGCGGCAACAGAGTATTCTATGAAATTTCAAATATTTTACTGCGATCGCCAATCCGCTTGCCCAGCGTGGCGATTATGGGCATTTACCTCCAATGTGTCTAAACGCATAGTTAACAGGAGAGGCCTACGTCCAGCAGTGGACTATCATAGGCTGATGATGTGATGTGATGTGTGAATTGAAGAGCATGAAGTCTTAACTAAATGCGATTTCATTCAATCAGTTAAGGTTCGGTCTGTCAGTTTTTGACAATTATTCTATGGATCTGACACATCGCGATTCAATTACATACACACACAGTCACACTCATTTATGTACAATAATTAAGTAGGTAGTATTTTGCTGCGTTCTTCTGATTATAAATTGTGATTTCTCTACTAGATTTAAACATTAAAACATTTTGAGATACATTTTAAAAATAAACTCTTTAGCGCATTCTAGCAACAAAATATTTGGCAATTTTATATAAGTGTCATCCTGCGACACAGGCATAGCCTAGTGCAGGTGTCACGAGCAATACTGTTATGTATTTCTGTGTCTACAGTTGCAGTATTGTATTTACCTTTAAGATTATAAAATAGTTGTGTTCAATAAGTTTTTACTGTATCAATAAACTATTTTGATTTTGAATTTAGGTAGGTACTAAACTGAATCCCATGAGTAGACCGTGGCAACCTGTGTTTAAAATGTATTTGTCTTTGGTGCTAATAACTCACGCAGGAGATTATACGGCGCGGGCGGAAACAGTCCATCTCCGTTGATGGGCCTTTATTCGACGCTACAGCCACAACATGATTTCGATTGGTGCACCTACTCTTGTACCCGCATATTTATATTCAACGTATGTACAGTACAATCAAGTATAAAATACCGGCCATGAGGATGTCGGGCCATGCTCAGTGTGTAGGTCATGCTCCGTAGTTATTCAAAAACGAGTGTACCCATTATGTTCAAACTAGTTTTGGGCTTTTCTCCGAGCGTTTCAACTTCGGTGGCAACACTATTACGCGTTTTAGGTGGATATCTCATATTTATTTTGCATATGTTGGTACTTAGTTGTCAACTACATCTACCAAGATATCCAAAAAAAATATGAGATAGATACCCTCAAAAAACGAGTAATAACGTTGTCACCGAAGTCACAGCGGTTATAACGCTCGGGGGTCAAAAACTTTTCTTTCAAAGTTGTCCTTCCAGCACACTTTTTTTGGATCGTGATTTGCACTCAGAATCGCGAGCTCTTTCGATCCTGATAGAAAAAAAATATCCAATGTTTTTTTTTTCTATCCGTTACCATTTTGTCATACATTTTATATGGCGGTAACAGAGAATGTTCGAAAAATGTATGTAAATTGGTAAATTCTTTTCTCCTGTTAGAATCAAAAGTGCCCACGATTCTGACCATTATAAATAATACCTGTTTAAAAAAGTGGGTAGGGGCAACCTTGAAAAAAATGCCCCCCAGGTTTAGGAATATTTTTTTCTGCGTCGCCACGACAAAACGCCACAGCTTATGCCATGCCCCAGCATCGTCATTAGACGAAGGATTCTAGAATGTACGAGGCTTTTTTTCCAATCTCTATTCTTTGAAAAGAATATCGAGCTTGAAAGGGGTTAGCCGCTTACTCGACAGAATAATCCGGTTCAGAGGGACCCGGATCAAAGTAGAGAGCGGTTAACCCATAGATTACTACAAAACAGATACTGCATCTGCGATAAACATTGTTTACACAGGCAATATCACATAACGTTGCCTGTGCTTGCTATACGGCTACATTTCAAAGTCGATTTCTATGGAAGATGTGGCCGTATTGCAGGAATATAATATGGTCACTTTTACCACATAAATCTATTTTGAGATGTGGCAGTAAGCAGGCACGCGACGATAGGTACTAAGGTGCTGTTTAAAAAAGTAAGTCGATCTTTTTAGAGTTCCGTAGGTACTCAAGGGATAAAACAATGTTATTGTTATATCTGTACCTAATGTTTTATCTGTATTAATATTCGCTGTTTGTTTCCCATGATAGTAAATAAAAAATAATAATACAGGGATCCTTTTACCTTGACCGTCCGTGTGTACCAGACTATCAATTTCATGAATCGTGATAGTTTCATAATCGATGTATTTCTTTTACCATTATTAAAACCGATACTTTGAACAGAATAATAGTTATTTGTTTTACTAGGGAGCAAAGTGATTGTTTAACTCTTGTGCAAATATTGAAACCCGAGCAAGCGAAAGATTCCAGAATTTGAACCACGAGCGCAGCGAGTGGTTCATAAAATGGAATCTTGAGCGATGCGAGGGTTTTAAGGCACGAGAGTTGAACAAACTTTGCTGCCGAGTGAAACACAAAATTTTTCACCACACTAAAGCGAGGAAACATGCGAAATAAAACTCAAACATAACAAATTAGAAGGTATTTATTTGCAAGTCCTCAACTTCCAAAAAATAAACAAATCAACAAATAATAAAACAATAACCTCAAATATTTATTGCTTGGCGTGGCAATGCTTAAAAATTCAGGATAATTCCAAAATGAGACTCATTTAGTTATTGGCGATTTTTCTGTGATTTTCGGAACTATCCCACTTTCGCATCTCGCAATTATCCGAAAACTTGAAAATTAAGAGTGAAAGAAAACAAAACACGACCGAACTCGTTTAGATTTTAAAAGAAAAAAATATTCGGATGCGTTCTGAAATTTGCATAGTGTCAACTCTTTTATTTTCCTATCGTTTTTATGTGTCGTATTTTTAGAACTTTTAATTAAAAGCCTTTTACAACAAAATGTGGTATTTAATTTGGATTTTAGCATATTGAATATAATATTATGAAAGGTTCATGTGTATAAATCTCTTTGAAACTATTGAGTTTTCGAACGTACTGTCTAGTTCAAACGTCAAAAAGCTTATTGCACTCTCAGACCGTATAAGTTATTGCTTTAGTCTACCCAGAAGATTAAAAAAAAATTACTTTAACCTCTAGAGATTAAAACACAGTTTTGCGCTCTGAAATTGAAGGACAAACAGCGTGTTTACGAGCAGTGTGGTGAAAAATAAATACTGACATTGAACTGAGTCTCACTTTTTTTTAATACCTAATTGTACGGAGCCCTTCGTACGCGATTTTGACTCACACTTGACCGTTTAGTAAACCTCTTGATGTGACTGCTAACTTATCCGGTGAAATCTAACCTTAAGAATAAGAAACCAGATAATTATAACCAGGTATACCTCTTTCATAATTAAACCAGTTAATTAATTTGGTAATTCGTGATCTTACTTATACAGAAAATTACCTAATCAAGAAATATTATCAACACAAGCGAATGCTTTCATTACATTTCATAACCGAGGTTTGACTAAAGACGGACAATATTAAAGGAAAATCTTTGAGGAAAATTATATTTAGGTCATGGTCTTATACAAAATAATGCGTAATGGGAGCTGGAGTGAAAGGAAAACGTTATTTGCTATATACATAGGTATTTCAGACACAGACACGTGACGTTTGTCACCATCTCGAGTTCCCAACTTTTCCCGTGGGCATCGTAAGAGTCGGCTAAGGAATTGAAGTGTCACTGACCATTCGTTTGCAGAAGATTGATGACGGGTAGCAGCGTCATCGTCATCATAGTGAACACATTACTGCGATCGTCAAAGCGCTTGTCCACCGTGGCAATGTATGTAATTATATTATGGGTATGTATACAATTTATCCCCTAATACGCGTAGTTAATAGGAGAGACCTACATCCATAAGATCGCGGACTGGCTTTTTGAAACCCATCCCCATGATATGGGTATCAAATGAAAGAGCTCGCTGTCAGAAATACGAATAGCGTGTTTTTAACTATTATAATTATAAATATTGTGATCTATCTACATATATTGACATGCGGAGATTTCAAACCTTACCAAAATGTTCACTTTGATTATCAATGATGCTAAGCTAAGCTCCAGCTTAGCATAGCTCCGGTCTCAGCTTGGACCATAAAGTAATCTTTGGTATAGACCAAATAGTCCAAGAGCCAGTGAACCCTGAGAGTTTAATAGGATAAAGTTTATTTATTGTACATCTTAAAAATAAATTGACAGGCGATTACAATAAGCAGAAGTATATGACAGATCGAATAGAAAACGCACAGTTGATGAGGTAAAATAAACTTCATCCTGTATACTCGAAATTTTTATATGTCTTCAAATAAACGTCTCAGAGTAAGTATGTACAATGCCAGGCGGTTTTGAACAGCATAAGACCTTGCCAGGCGAGGGGACAGTTAAGTAAATTGGGTTTCAAAACTTGTTTCTGTAAGTTTGAAAATTTAATAGGATAAAGTTTATTTATTGTACATCTTAAAAATAAATTGACAGGCGATTACAATAAGCAGAAGTATATGAGAGATCGAATAGAAAACGCACAGTTGATGAGGTAAAATAAACTTCATCCTGTATACTCGAAATTTTTATATATCTTCAAATAAACGTCTCAGAGTAAGTATGTACATACAATGCCAGGCGGTTTTGAACAGCATAAGACCTTGCGAGGCGAGGTAAGAGCTTACCAGAGAGGTAATACAGTTAAGTAAATTGGGTTTCTTAACTTGTTTCTGTAAGTTTGAAAATTTAATAGATAAAGTTTATTTATTGTACTTACTTCTTTAAAAAAATACAGGCGAGTAATCGCTAGTTAGTCGCTAGTAGTAGTAGAGTAGTTGCTAAGGGCGTGCGATTGAGAGGTGCACCTGTCCCCTCGCCTGGCAAGGTCTTATGCTGTTCAAAACCGCCTGGCATTGTACATACTTACTCTGAGACGTTTATTTGAAGACATATAAAAATTTCGAGTATACAGGAAGAAGTTTATTTTACCTCATCAACTGTGCATTTTCTATTCGATCTGTCATATACTTCTGCTTATTGTAATCGCCTGTCAATTTATTTTTAAGATGTACAATAAATAAACTTTATCCTATTAAATTTTCAAACTTACAGAAACAAGTTTTGAAACCTAATTTACTTAACTGTCTCCTCGCCTGGCAAGGTCTTATGCTGTTCTAAACCGCCTGGCATTGCACATACTTACTCCGAGACGTTTATTTGAAGTTATATAAAAATTTCGAGTATACAGGATGAAGTTTATTTTACCTCATCAACTGTGCATTTCCTAATTGATCTGTCATATACTTCTGCTTATTGTAATCGCCTGTCAATTTTTTTTGAAGGTGTACAATAAATTAACTTTATCCTATAAATTTTTCAAACTTACAGAAACAAGTTTTGAAATCCAATTTACTTAACAGTTCAAAAAATAAAGGGCCTGATGACGTGCAGGGCTGACGCCTGCCAGGTCATGGCTATTGCTCTTAGAATTCCATAAACCGTTAGTATACAAATTTCTAACCTTACAGGAAGACCGCTACTCTCAGGGTTCACTGGCTCTCCAGCGATTACTGACACGACTAGCATAAGCTTGGACAAATAGATTTTCGCATGTGTCTGTCTATCTCTTCAGTCGCTTCAGAAAGTCTGCGTTAAAATAACATAGCTTTTGGTACGGCTACCTCTGAGCGTTTTCACAAACCGTTGTTGAAATCACCTTGTTATTTTGGTCAAGTTTAGGCTTATTCAACTAAGAATCACGAGCTCATTCGATTTTGTTAGGAGAAAAAATATGTCCCATAATTTTCATACAGTTTTCATTCCTTCCATTACGCTACCGCCTTTGAACATCTATTGAAAAACGGTATCGTAATGGAAAAAACATTTTGGGACATTTTTTCTCCTATTAGAATCGAAAGAGCTCGTGATCCATAGTAGAACAAGCCCAAACGAGTCCGAATTAAATAACAAGGTGATTTCAACAACGGTTTGTGAAAACGCCCCTCTACATTTTTATCCGTTTGTCGATAAAATAGAAGTCCTGACAGCTCAATAAGTGTTACGAGAGGTAGCCTTAGTAACTTGAACTTCGCAGACTTATGCAAGGTTTTTTGACGTATTTTCCTTAAGACTATCAAGGGACTTTGTAAGCATTTCCCAAGTGTTTAACTTTGTGTCCGACGCTTTCCTCAAGAGCCCTCACTTCGCACAAACTGTTGCTTCTTGCACACACAAGATTCAATATTCACAGCAGATATGGCACATTCGTAGAAAAACGGCATTTTGTACGGTTAACCAATTGAAACCCTAGACTACTCTAGAACCATGTAAAAATGACAAGTAAATTATAAGTTCTTGCACATGAAAAATATTTTTAAACAAATACAGATAATTATTTCTACGTAAGGAGATAAACGTAGGGTAGAAGATCTGCTGTATCTAACATAATCTGTGACTTGCGGAAAACCCTCAAAGTTGTACTCTTCCACAACTAATTTAAAGCTCAATGGAAAATTTTAAGCTAACTTGTAAAGGTTGCGTAACGTACCACAGAATGCAGAAAAGGTGCATAACAAACAAAATTTTAAAAATTCCAAAACTAAAACATTTTTGTTCTTAATCAGAAAAAACTTGTTATTGATAGGTATTAGGTTGATTAAAAAATATATGCCGAAATATAGTCAGTTCTGACACCGTAAATATTTACAAAAATGATGGTTATGTAAATCTTTGGAGTATTACATAATCGGAGTTTGGAGTATTATATAATAATCATAAAGATCATCACATCATCACCTGGCGATTTCAGTCCACTGCAAACTGCTGGACGTGGGCCTCTCCTATTGCCTAATCGTCGTTACGCCTATAAAATCCACTTTATTTATGATTTTGAAATACTAACCTAGCAACAACACACAAAGGGTATTTAATTGATTAAAATCCAGCACATAGCGGCAACGACGCTGCCCATAATGGCAACGTTGCAAGCGGCAAGCGGATTGGCGATCGCGGTGGTGCGTCCACTATGATGACGCTGCTGCCCATCTTCAATAAAAAAAATATAGATAATGGGTATTCAACACTTACCGGAGTCCGTGTCCTGCGTTTCCTGAAACAAAGAGCGGCCATCTTTAGTGCGATATTTAAAGTTTGAGAACTACATTTTAAATGCATAAGCTGGCAATTTATAATTTTAAAAATAGTGAATGATCGTAATTAATGCCGATGTGTCAATATTTCAACAAATTGTAATAGTACATTGTGCATCAAGGGAGGTAAGTACGGAATTACTAACGAGAGTGCTAGAAGCCCGACGCCGTTAGGCGGAGGGCTTTTATGACTCGAGTTAGTATTCCGCTTACCTACCGTGATGCATACAATGTTTTTCATCACACTTGCCGACAAAAAAATAAGTTTTAAGACATATTATTATTAAATGACGTACTGACATTTCTATTACTTCCTAGGGAATATCAATTTTCTATTACTCCCTCTACGCGCGCAAGCAATGGCGCGCTTAGACAGCAAGTGTGATGAAAAACAAATTATTTTGAAGAAATAAATAGTTTAGCTTACATTGCCGCCCTAGTGCGGTAATTAGTACTTTACACATGTATAATGTCCATCCAATATTGAGAACCGTTTAAGGCAACCCGTGTCACATACTTCCCTTTCTATTTAATCCTTCGTTTCACACTTTCTGCGTAAAAAGGGTCGTGCAACAAGGTCTGTTTTTCAACAATATGGACAGCCCGAGTTGCTTTTAATTTTAAATTTACAAGTAGCTCAAAATCTATTGAAAACCTGTTAAATAAACGTTTTATTACAACTAAATTAAGGCTTTTAAAGGCTGTGCAAAGCAGTCCAATGCAAATGGCGTTGTGTTACAGCTATTAATAATGAAAACAATAGGGAAGAGTAATTGCCGCCATTTCTTGAGTGCTGCAATAGATCGTCTCAGATGGATACTGTATTGAATCATTATCACACATAGAGACTCATATATGTATACACGGTGGAATTTAATCGGTGAACAGGAACCCATTTTTCTAATTCAGTAATCGATGGCGGTCACGTTTATGTAGTACTTAAGTGGAACCAAGTTTTTTTTTTAGCATAACAAATTTTTATGTTGAAATTAAACATTAATTAAAATTTATTGTCACCCTACTAATGGTTTAGTCTGAAAAGTTTAATACCTCTTTTCAAACTATCAGCCATGCATCGCTCTTATTTTACATAGGAATAGAGTCTATCGCAAAAATTAAAGCATGTGAGTGGTTAATGCTCATTTATGTTTTAAGTTTCTATGGCTGATAGTTTGAAAAGAGGTATTAAACTTTTCATTAGTAGGGTGACAATAAATTTTTATTTCAACATAAAAAAATATTATGCTAAAAAAAAACTTGGTTCCACTTAAGTACTACATAAACGTGACCGCCATCGATTACTGAATTAGAAAAATGGGTTCCTGTTCACCGATTAAATTCCACCGTGTATATTTTCAGTACAGTAGTCATATAATATACAACACGATGCCCGCGATTTGTAAATCATTCGTTAGTAAAAAAAAGGTATTCAAACATGGCTGACTTTCCATAGGATTTGACGTCTTTGAGACAAAAACGTTCGCAGATATATTTTTACGTTAATACCAATAAATATCAATAATTTGAACTAAAAATGTATTGTATGTGAACTCAAGGTTTAAAGATTTATCTAAGTTTGTGATAAAACTAAAATTGGGTTCTAAAAGTGCGTGATTATGAAATAATGCAAGTTTTCAGGTCTATTTTTTTGTTTTCTACTGGCGAATGGTTTACATTGCACAAACCTTGCATTCTTGACCGAATCTCAGATTACAATAAAAAACATAAAAAAACCTTTGAACTTCGCCAGTATTCAAGTACATACCTAATACCATTTATTTCAGTCACTGTGTGTAAGTAAAACATTCTACTTTTTCGCTTGCCGTAAAGGTTAGATGCTCCATTTATCGTGTGTTATCTACGACTGTCAGGTAACAGGTAATTGTGATGTAGATTGTAGGTAGTTAGCGGCACGTCATGGCTGCTATTATTAGTGACTAGACTAGGAACTAACTAGGTCCTATTTTAGATTTATTTACATGATCGTCTGGATGAATTATAGGTTATTATAGTGACGTATTATTTGCCATCATTGACCGAGTCGTCAAAATATGTATAGGTTAGTGCAAAATTTGCATTTTAGAATGCATGCAAATTTGTGGCTGAAAATGCCGATTTTTTTATATTCTAAATATAAGGGCCTCGGCAAAGAGTACGATTTTAATTATATCGTTTGGCGTAGAAAGTTTAGGTTCATTGGGCCCAATTGTTTGCTGGAATCGTGAACGTCTGGTGGACGTAACGTTTATACAGGGTGGTCCAAACCTTGACGTCAAAAATTTTTTTTTAGATTCCTCACGTCATGAGCTATCAGAATATACCCCATGTATGTTTTTTGTAGTTTTCGAGTTATGAATTTTTGAAAAATTTTTTTTGAGAAATTCTGGAATGAAGAAATTTATTAATAAAAAAAAAAGTTTTGGGTTTTTGAACTATTTTCTTTTTGTAAAAGTATTACTACAAATAAAGCATTTACTGACAAAAAAATTAGCGTCCTCACTTTGATACAAGTAGGATATAAAAATACTAAATTCAAAATTTTACGCTAAAAACGCATCAAAATAGCATTAATGTAGGTAAATAATAAAATAAAACATACCCCAAGGAATTTTCGTATTCTAAAGACCGCCTTAGACCTTGAGCCTTCGTAAAAGCAAAAAAAAAGTGATACTTGATAATGAGGATTTTTCGGAGTAGTCGGTCAAATAAACTTAAAAAAAACTTCTAAATTTTTAATTTAAAAATAAAGTAAAATTTCGTCTGTTTTGTTGTTCTTATCAATAAACAAAGACAGAAAATACCACGAAAACTCAATTTGTGTAGTTATTCAAGTAATTTTTTACTACTTTAAAATTTTAAGCTTCTTAAGTTTACTTGACCGACTACTCCGAAAAATCCTCATTATCAAGTATCACTTTTTTTTTGCTTTTACGAAGGCTCAAGGTCTAAGGCGGTCTTTAGAATACGAAAATTCTTTGCGGTATGTTTTATTTTATTATTTACCTACATTAATGCTATTTTGATGCGTTTTTAGCGTAAAATTTTGAATTTAGTATTTTTTTATCCTACTTGTATCAAAGTGAGGACGCAAATTTTTTCGTCAGTAAATGCTTTATTTGTAGTAATACTTTTACAAAAAGAAACTAGTTAAAAAACCCAGAACTTTTTTTTTTATTAATAAATTTATATCTTCATTCCAGTATTTCTCAAAAAAAAATTTTCAAAAATTCATAACTCGAAAACTACAAAAAATCGGCTAACATACATGGGGTATATTCTGATAGCTCATGACGTGAGGAATCTAAAAAAAATTTTTTGACGTCAAGGTTTGGACTACCCTGTATATTCTGTGACGTAACTTAAAGACCAAAGAGCTGGTGACTTCCTCGCACTATGCATCAGCATTGCGATCTGCCAGCATCCTCGGTACAATGCCACAAGGGCTTAGATATAGGTTAGGTTAGTAAGATTTAACCCATTATAGACTGAGTTTTTTTGAGGTTTCCGATTTTTGTATTTTTTTGATATGTTGATTATAGTCGTATTTTTAACGATTTTTCCATACTAAAAAAGTAATGTGAACTTCAGTTTTTGAAAAAAATGCTGGTACCATATGGGACCGCTAGGCTCTTACATAAGTAAACATTGGAAATTACCAATTGAATCATTATGTACTTATTAAATGTTTCATCTCATTTATTTAATAAATATTAATCTATATTTTGCATTAAAAAATAAGTAATATCAATTGGGATACTCTATTTATGAAAAAAATCGTTTCAGTTATGGTTTCATGGTCTGTCAACATGATCAATGAATTTTATAATATAAATACCTGAGTCTCATTGTGTGCAATTGGATTATTTATTAATAATTAAGTATATTTTGTCAGAATCTTCATGTGAAGCTATGGCGGGATCCAAAAGCACAATTTAAGGCTCAAGTTTTTGATAGCGCTTCAAAATGACCATTTAGCCTTATAATTTTAAAGTACATAAACTGCATCAAAAATTATATAAAACGAAAAAATACGTTTATATGATAAAGACACAATTGAAATATTTAATTGATGTTTAATTAGCATGCTTAATGTACACATAAATTAACTTTAAATATTTTACACAATTAAATAATAACGCACAGGGAACGGCTAGCGATCCCATTTGGTACCAGTAATTTTAACGAACAATATTTATAATATTTTTACTTACCAGGATTATTCTGAATAATTTATTTAAAAGCAATATCATTACACTACATGGTTTTTCAATAATATTGATAATGTGTTCATCAGTAAATAAAATATTAGAAAAAACTTCAACCGCATGTCCATCTTTCTTCGGAAATTTGCAATGCACTAAGTTTAACCTTCTATCACACCCAACTTCGGTCAATAGGGTATAATTCTGGAACGTTATAAGTAGCACCGTGTCCTTATTAATAATATCTAATCAATGAAATATCGTTTAAAGCGACATAAGTTAGAAAAATTTGCAAATTTTAAACTCACAAAAAAGTGGTCCCGAATGGTACCGCTAGTCTAAAATGGGTTAATTTATGTATAGTACAAATTGTATAGTTTGGAAAATAAAACACGATAAAAAATTAAGAAAATAGCAATGCAATATTATTATATCTCTTTATCACTCCAACTATGATGTCATCGGCGCGACAGAGACAGATTTTCGGAATTCTCCTGAGGGCACGGGTCACTTGTGACGAAATTGAATATTGAGTATAAGTACAGTCGACTCTCGTTATTTCAAACCTGCGATAATTCGAACCTCTCTATAATTCGAAGTTATCACGAGTTCCCTAGAAGATCTCTTACTATTTCGAAAAAAATCAATACATTTTTAAACACTTGGTAATTCAAACAAAAAGTAATAGCTACACAACAAAACCACGCGTTAATTCGAACTCGTGGGCGTCAAACATTCGCCAATTCAAAGTTATGAGATTAAAGAGGCAAGTATCCTACATTTTAGATAAGTTGCACAAGCATTTGTTGTTAATTACAAATTTGTTTGCCACTCAGTTAAGTTATTTTTCCGTTGGTTATGTGTAGGTACAGATTAAAAGTTTACGTTAGTTATGAGTCGTAGAAAGTATAGATGCTTGACGATTGCTGAAAAGAAGGACTTAATCGAAAACTAATAATTAATTTACATTATATTTGTACATGTATGTGCTTCTAATCTTTTGATATTGTTAAAAAATGCATTTAATAAAAAAAAAACAGTTGATTATTACTTAACACCTCGTAGTTTAATTTTTTCTCCCGAATATTTCCGACCATTTGATATTTCAAACTCTCGATAAATCGTAATATTTGGATAGGTCCTTCGAGTTTCGAATTAACGAGAGGCGACTGTACATACACCGTGGGCTGTTTAATTAAACCCAATCGATTTTAACAGTGTATTTCTGACCATATTTAGAAACTATAATGCCGTATAAACTTTTCTGGATATCACCTAGTTTCAGAGTTATCAATAAAAAAACACATATTTTCTAATTGTTACTCTGTACAAAAGGTCTTCTAAACGGCGTTGATGACATTATGGAGAATAGACTCACTAACCTCGTTAATAGATGTCAAAAAGAGAGAAATAAAACCTTTAAAAAAATGAGGTTTTTGTAAATAAATAAGTATATATTTAATGCGCTGCTCGTACTAAGTTACTTGGTTTCACAAACTATTTGGATTGAAACTTAAATCTTATGATCCCTATGTAATGTTTGTTTGAAACTATAAGGCTTTTACGGGACCCTCGGGGTTCTAGTAGCTTCAATATTATACGACTTGGAAACATGTTTTACAACTGTTACTTTAATTAAGTGTAAAGGTACTTTTTTTCGTTGGTTAATCCGAGGACCATGAACCATAGAGTTAAACTGCAAAACGCTTCTTGAACACCACTTTTTGTTTATATTTAATACACTTAGAAAAACATTGCTTACTCGTGAAAATTTGTCAGTAGAGTGACTTTGAAGGTTCATCATTCATAGACTAATTTGTATGATGAACTTCCAAATTCAAATTGTATTGTTCAAGCACGAGTCGATTACTTGACTAACAACCTTCATAATAACATAAACACTCATTACATATGAACGTTAGGTACCTACATTAAATATGTTTATATGAGCGATCAACAATCCGAACCTTTATCTTTTAAATTTGCCTCCGGAAACTACTACGGAATAGCAATGTACCGAGGAGAAGTTTCATAAGTTGCGAAACTTCTACAGAGAATGTTCTCGGCAATTTAAATTTTACAAGCAATCTAATCATGCCCTCATGCTAGAACCGTTGTATAGGTATACATGCCTTTTACGTTATTTTTTATGCCTTGTTCACTCAATTGTGAAATACAATATTCTTCATAATTCATAACACTTTTTTATATATTCTCATAGAAACATTCTCATTTCGAACTTACTCTTAAATTCTCATAAAAATTCTCGGAAATTTCCGAGTATATTCCCGCAATTTTGAGAATGTTTTGCAACTTGTACTTACGGAAGGTTGTTGGACAAGCGCCTGCCGTCTACACAAGGGTCCCTGAGTAACCAGTGCGTGTGCCATGCGTCGCGCGCAACGAGGAGGAGGGAAGGAGGGATTTTTCCTTCCGGAGATGGGTCCAGAGATGGATGATGGGTCCTCGCAGCGGCTGTCCAGGGGGACAGCCGCTGCGAGGTCGCGGAAGTGTACTTGGGCGTACCCGTGACCTCGTCTTAAAGCGTCTTGGCGGCAGACCGTGAGGTTTTAGTGGGTAGACCAGGGCCTCATTAGCCCTGGGAGTCCCACATAACCACCCGGGTCCGTCCCCCGCGCCCGGGTGGTATGCGTAACGCATTTCCCCACGCAAAAAAAAAAAGGTTGTTGGACAAAGTATCCGATTTAGTCTGTATGACTAACTCTCGTAACACAATAGCGTCTATCGTGATTTTTGGTTTGATAGGCCTTAACTATGTACATTTTTTTGGCAATTGATCCATCAATAAAATGTGATAGGCATTCCGGAAGAAACAGCACAAAATCATCCTTATCAAACCGCGACTGATTAAGCCGACCCCCCCGGCACGCGCGTAATTGGCACAGACTCCGCTGCTCTTTGATGTTATTTGCAATCAAGTGGGCTGATGGGAAGATAGCCGGGGAACGTTTGTACAGTAGGTATACAGAGTGTAAAGGTTTGTCACGATGTCTTTTACACACTGTATAAATAGATGCGGCTGAATGCACCACACACACTAAGCCCTTTATATTAAATAAAGGTCATTCTACCACGAACTACTTTGAGTATCATTTCTGCTCCTGTAACGTCAGTCACTTCACGTTGCCGGTTTTCAAAATGTAACTCATCATCATCATCATCGCATCAGCCGAAAGACGTCCACTGCTGAACATAGGCCAAAGATTGCCACAATGACCGGTCCTGTGCCACCTGCATCCGGCGGACTCCTGCGACCTTCTGGTTATCAGTCCACCTTGTGGGGGGCCTACCCACACTGCGCCTTCTGGCACGAGGCCGCCACTCGAGAATCTTCCCGCCCCAACGGCCATCGGTTCCACTGCCACTTCAGTGTAACTAGGTAGGTAGGTATTAACATTAACGACAATTAACAAATAAAACATGGAAGCTGCACGCCATAGTAAATTGCCTTTCAAAAACGATTCTGAAACCACAGAATATATAAGAGCGGATTTTTATTTTGATGGAAATTTTCCAAATTTGGACTTTTTAACATTTTTTCTTCTCAGAATCACGAGCTCTATCGATCCTGGATGCTTAGCCAAGTTGCCAATCGCTAGCGCTTAGTAGCGTATCGTAGTTTTCCCTCTCTGTCACTCTTGCACATTAGTGCGACAAAGACAGCTGCCTTTCGTTATTAAGCGTTAGCGATTGGCAACTTGTCTAAGCACCTTGATAGAAATAAAAAAATGTCTCATAGAAAAATGTCCAGTGAGTTACTATTTTTCATTCACTTTCTTCGACCGTAACTCAGTGGAAGACAAACAATGTATCGAATTTTCGGGACACTTTTATCTGTTAATGAGGACCGAAAGAGCTCGCGATTCTGAGTAGAAAAATTAAAAAAAAATCTAAATATGGAAAAAAAAATTACAATAAAATAAAAATCCGCCCATAAAGTGAAACTGTGAGCTGAAACGTACAAATGTCACTTGCTCCGTCTTCAATACCTACACGCTAATGAATATTTATAATCTATACATATAGCTAAGCTTGAACCGCTCTATAAAAAAATGGTTGTCAGTGGACTGATGGGGCACAGTTAAAGGTCTTAATGAACGAAATTTAATGTCATATTTTTTGTGTTACGAAGTTAAATTCTGTCAAATAACTTTTGGCAGTAAAAAAGGTGGCGAATCAAATTTTTATAGGTTGGTATCTTTGGTAGTTGAACAGAGTGTACCATATACAGTTTGTATGACTACCTTTCGTAACTCAGTCTACGACACGATTGTGATTTTTTGCTCTCTTTATTGCACGCCTCAAGTAAAACAATATAGAAATATAGGAAACATTAACATTAGAAGCAAACAACAGGCGCTCTTATCGATCGCTTCCAAACAACCTGAGGGTAGCGGAAAATTTTCCAAATAAATTATCCACCAAAATTTGTGCTGCCCAACATCGTTCATTTATGAGTTTTACAAGGCAAAACTAAAATAGCCAATATGGCAGTAACTCTCACATTAACAGACGGACTGTGAAATACGTGAAATTGCTTCATAAAACTATTATTAGGCGACCCTTTGCAAACAAACGTGAAGCATTATATGCCTACAGTATTATGTACTCGTACTTTGTCATCTTAGAGCCTACTTGTGCTATCTATGGTTAACCAGCTAGCACAGGGTTAAGGGTACCATCCCACCAAAGCACAGAACTATGCTATCTGCCTAAGAGCGTTTACCTGAGCTAGACGTAGCAATTCTCATGTGCGAGCGAGGCCGGAGGGGTGAAAGGTGAAGTGAGATGATTGATGATGCCCCTACCATACCATAGAAAAAGATTCAGCTTAGCGCTATAGGCCTCTTATGCCATGTGATCAATATATCGCACCCTTAGTCAAATAACGCAACATGTGATCATCCGTCAAAAGTGTTTTTATTACGGAAATAGCCTTTAAAATATGCGTTTATCATTATACGAAAACAATTTTTATTCTAAGTTATTTAGTTTCAGAGATAATTTACGCGGAAAACGACGTAAGTGATTTGTGGTCCTAAAATAATGCTACTTGTGCAAATGCTTCGTTGTTTTACGTCGCTAACGGTGGCGCGCGCGCAATCGTAACATCAGATACGTCATTTTTCTCGGACATTTATTATGTGTCGAATATTGAATCAAAATTAACAAAAATGGAAACGGGAAATGATATCTCCAATGGTGAGTTATTTTAAATGCTATTTAGATATGTTTGTGCAAAACAAACGTATGTGCACTTACTGCTGTTTGGGGCCTAATTATTGCCATAAAATGACCCGTCGCATGTTCATATACGATATTTTTCTCCGGATAATGATATGTGAATAGAAAATTATTTTAAACTAATTTAATATATACTATGGTATGTTATGCTATGCGTTTTACGTAAATTCAAGATTTTTTAAAGGGTGATCTTATGTTCACTTGCGCTTGTATTCTACAAAATCTTCATAGTCGCTTGTCAAGATGCTGCATTATATGACGGAATTGTTAGTGATGTACGTGCACTTACGTCATTTTATTAGGTCATAGTCTAACTTGCGTCATTTTTAAAAACTTTAAATGCTTAAAAATACATATTAACTGTATAAACGTTAAAGTTTTTTTATGTATTAATTGTATAGTATACCTACGTAATTGTATTAACACATTTTTAACCTAATTACTCTAACTTTTATTTTTTTTTACACACTGCAAACTTTTCCTTAAAAATACAAGTACATTGAGTTTTTACGTGTTACTTTAAATTTCATAAGCTGTTGCGGAGTTTTCGCGCATGCCATCTGATGAAGAAATACTTCGATGCCATACCCTGAGCAATTTAGCTTTGCAGATTTGCTAAACATCATCAACAAAGGAGTTGTTTCACACACCTCTTTCTCGGAAACGTTTTGCCTTCAATACAGATAGCATATCTAAAACAAAAATGCACCAAAAATATTGCGAGGACATTTGCTCAAGCTCATCAATGTTTAACTTTGCTATGAGACATGTCTCCAGCTACATCTGTTACTTCAATGCCGTCCAGAGGCCATAAAAATGATACTACAATGCCTTCCCTAGGTGGTGAAAATTATGAAGTACCTACCTATAATGTTTATGCTATTTTAAATGAGAGCCATGAATCGGATGTAGACCTACCGACGGTCCTGAGAGGAGAAACAAGACAGTTACTTAAAGGGTCGAAATTATTGTCTCTAAAATCAACGAAAACGCTTACTACCGCAGTATACTACCAAAGATGGAGACACAAAGCGTTATATATTCTGACCAAAACCTGAACTCTTCAACATTCTGCCTCTTGTTGAAGGGGTTAAAGGGTCGACCGAATCACGAAACGTACTTCTATTGAAACTTATTTTCTTACACTTGCAATGAAATTTTTACATGACGTACCTCAAATCAATCAAGGAAGTACTTAGTTTTGGGTACTACCAGCGAACAATGATTTAAAAGGATTTCATACAAAATGTCAGGCTTCAGCCGGCGAAGCACCTTTCTTTTATTTTTAAACGTCGAAGTATGACAGACTTGAATCAATGAAACTGACTAGTAACATTTCTTTTTTTATTTCATTACAAGTTTGAGAAAATCACTATACAAGCTTCAGCCGGAAAAGGCTTGCAGGCTTCAAATAGGCCTGCAAGACCTTACTTCTCGGATTTTGTGGTAACGTACTATTCAAGCTGATGAAGAAGATAACACAGTTTGTGAGGCCTGTAAAATGTAACACCCATTTAAAGAGTGCAGTAGGCTTATCACAGGATGAGTGCGACAATATGTGCCGCGATATCTATCTCTAGTCTACTATCCATCCCTCTTTTATTCATATAAATAGTAAAGATGGAAAATCTATCTTTTGGCGTCATACGGACATACCAATCATGTGCTAAGCATACATGAATGTATAAGCTGGACTGTGAATGAGGCCTTTAAATATGTTGGGCACACGAAGCGTTGAAGGTGAAGGTTAGGGTTGAAGGTGCTCTGCCGATATCAAGCACCGTCTACCACAGTCTATAGTCTGGGAACATGGCCATAGATAGAGCAAATAATTCTATAAAGTTTGACAAGCCTCTGGTTTTCACTAAGAAGAAGATAAACGTTCCCAGAATGCTGCGCGAGCCCATTGAGATAATGTAATATCCAAACTTGAAAAGGATAGAAAAAAGCTATTCTCTACCACCAGCTTGGGATTCGGTAGTTCATCTGATAAAGGAACATACTGATCGACTGTGAGGGTGATGAGTTTGACGTTAGGCTTTTTAGTACAGGCAGTATTATTTTCCAAATTAATTTTCAATTTAATGTTATTTAAAATTGTATGTTTTGGTCCGATGCATGTTGATTTTAATGTTCTTTGAAAAAAAATACGTCCCAGCGTACCACTGAGTTTCTTGCTGGCTCCAAAATTGGGATACTTTCCTGACAATACAAAGGAAAAGATTTCTTCTCAGGTCCGAGTTGTGGGATTAGAACCAGCGTAGATAATTTATTTGTTGTGTTTATTTTAAAAATACATATCATGAATTACTAGCAAAAATTAAATTTGCCAGTTTAGTACCTATATACAACCACCCCTAAAGTTTACCGTCTGTCTGTGGTCTAGTATATATTGTATGTGGGCAGTTTTTTAATTATGGTCTTATTTTCATGGAGGTAGATGCATACAATTTCCTTCACTGTCACTCACCCGTAAACCACGAATCCTGTAAAGTGTTCGAAACGTCGGGATGTAATTAACTTAATTAATATACGCGATATAATCCATTACTATACTTTTATTCCATGTACGAGTAATGTAGAAAGTTTTATACTTTTAGAGACGCGACATAAGAATTAGGGCTCTTTATTTTTTATTGTTTAATTTGAAGAAATGTGACTACAATTCGAGGTATTCTACATATATTATTTTTGGTTATTACTTCAGATTACTAGTGAATTTTATTTTTGTGTATTAATATTCTTATTAAAATGATAATGTTGTTTAAAAATACACTTTTTTATTATTTTATTTAGTATCGAACCCTCATTTATGAATATATTTTTGACCCCCGGCGGGTTTTGCTACACGCGATTGAGTTACTTATAATATATACATTAAGAATGGCCTATTTCTTGTAAATAATATTCTTTTGCAAGGGGCAATTTGATGATTTTCAATAGAAAAACGACCTATTGCTACATGCGTCATAGGATGCTTTGTAAAACAATGCTACATGTGCACTTGCGATATATACTCTTTCATCAAATAACGACGGATGATCACATAAGTCACCTAGTACGTGGTAAAACAATGCCATATGTACACATGCGTTATACAATTTTCAAAAGTAATGTATTAAATAAGATGCAATATAAGGCATTCAGTTAGTTTTGTTAACCAAATTACATATGCAAAATTTCATAAAATTTCCTTCAAAATTGAAAAAGTTATCCTCAAAATACACTTTCGCAATCTTTAAACCTCTCTCCTGAACGGGTCTATATCGAAACGCATAAAAGTATTGTTCCTAATATTATGTCGCATAAGAATTTTACGCCGAAAATTGTTTCGCCGAATTATTGCTTCGCATATTTTTCATGTGTCGAAGTTTTTGTGCCTAAAGTCGTCTGTCCGAAACATTATTCATCCTAATGCTTATTGTGTCTAAGATTCCTTTGCCGAAATTGTATTATGCATATGTTTGATGATCCTAATATTGTACATTCTAAAATTGCTGCTAAACATAACGCCTACTAAAATGAAATACGATCCGCCAACATGTCGACGGAGCCCCTAGCGGGGCTCCTATTTCCGCTCTAAGGGACAAAAGATACCTAACGAACCTATCCAGGTGGATCACATGATTTTGGAATGTTTTTCTTTTTCATGCGGGGGGCTTCGCCCCCCGAGCCCCCCTTGTGGAGGGCTTCGCCCCCCCGTCCCCCCTTATTTGGTCTTTCTCCTAGCAGCTGGAGCAGACCTAGTATTTGTATTGTAAAATGTCTAAGATTAATGTTTTAACCTAACTTAACCGTATCGGTTCTGCCCCTCTCGTTTTTCTGCAATCAGGTTATCTACAAATATCCAATTCCATTTGATAGACGTGACAACTTAATATTAATGTAGTTTAAGTTAGTTTAAAAGACTAATGCTGTTATTTTAGCCACTCTAATAGTAATGCGAAATATTTTTTATGACAATCAATATTAGTAATATTACATTTTTCACTTCTCATGCTCTTAAAATGTTATTTTAGTCCCTGCATATCGGGACTAAAACTCTTTATTAATCTCTAGGGACTAAAGTAAAATTTTTTTAATTGACGTTGGAAACCCGTAGGGGAAGGTGGCTCAAAGAGGGCACCTTAAGGGAGAGTGAAAAAAAAACTGGTATTTAACCTAGCTAGCTTATTCTTTTTTTTTCCAAAAGGTACATTATTTCATACTTTTCGATGGAGGATGGCTTAATTTATCTAAAAATGGTAAATAAAAGAATTATACGCAAATTTAAAAACCTCTACGATTACCCGCTTTGCCCTAGGAGGGGGCCTAAAGTGGGCATCGGTTTAGGGCAAAACGGGCATGGGCTGGGGTAAAGCGAAGTCACCCAAAAGGCAATGAAGAAGGCTATGCTGGGAGTCTCACTGCGTGATCATATTAGACATGAGGACATCTGCAGCAGAACCAAAGTAATATAGCTCTCCGAATCGCTAAACTGAAATGACAGTGGGCAGGGCACATTGCACGTAGAACCGATGGCTGTTGGGGTGGACAGGATCTCTAGTGGAGGCCACGTACCGAAAGGCGCGCGTGAGTAGGCCCCCCACAGGGTGGACTGATGACCTAGTCGACGTCGCAGGAGTCCGCCTGATGCGGCCGGCGCAGGGCCGGTCATTGTAGCAATATTTGGGGGAGACCTATGTACAGTAGTGGACGTCTTTCGGCTGATATGATGATGATGATGAATATTATTCAGGCATAACCATCTATTAGTTACCTTTTTAGGGTTCCGTAGCCAAAATGGCAAAAACGGAACCCTTATAGATTCGTCATGTCCGTCTGTCCGTCTGTCCGTCTGTCACAGCCAATTTACTCGGAAACTATAAATGCTACAGTAACGAAATTTGGTAAGGATATGTGTTGTATGAACCGCTACAGGAATGTGATACTAAATTGTAAAAAAAAACCATTGGGGTGGGGGCCCTCCATACATGTAACTGAGGGATAGAATTTTTTTTTTAGTTGTACATAAGCGTGTGGGGTATTAATAGAAAGATCTTTGCAAATGATATGAAGGTTTATACATCACATTTTTATTTAAGCAAATCGTCTTCGAGATATCAGGTCTCAAAGTCTGAAAAAAGTGTCCCCCCCCCTCTATTTTTTAAACTACGCGATATAAAATTCTGAAAAAAATATATGTTATGCACATTAATAAACTCTATCAACGATTTTTAGTTTGATAAAATTATCTCCTATAGTTTTTGAGATAGGTTGATTTAACTGTATTTTTTTAATAATAAATTGATAATGGTACGGAACCCTTTGCGCGCGAGTCCGACTCGCACTTGGCCGGTTTTTTAATATTTAAATTTCCTGATACATATTACAATAAAAGGACCTGATTTCTGAAACTCATGTCCAAGATTCATAAGCCCACGAGTCGCAATCATTACATTTAATCCAGTCCTCGATAGGTGAGTACTCTAAAGCTCTGTGGCATTCAAAACAACGTTCCTGCTGGGACGTTGGGATGCTGCGAGGCTTAGTTTTATAAATATACCAGTTTTCAACTAAATTTACATTGTTAAAAACACACCGGGCAAAGCGGACAGTGCCCACATTACCCTGCCCGCTTTGCCTTTTTCGTCAGTTACAAAATGGAAGCAAAATCTACCCTCAAAATGTTGAGACATGAGGAGTTGAATGCAAGGGTATTACAGCCAGATAACTAATTAATAAGTAACAGGCATTAATGACAGCATCGCAAGCATCGAAAATGAGAAAACACATGACTCACACCTTGAAATATTTTTCAAAAAGCCGCAAAAAACATGTTTTTGTTAGAGACCGTAACGGCGTGCTCATAGATTAGCCGGACAAATGACACGAGATGCGCGAGTATGGCGGGGAGTACTGTCAGGTGTTACAAACATGGTCCATTTTGAAATGGCGACATAAAATCCAATGCCCTCTTTGGGCGCTATGCCCTCTTTGGGCTATCTTCCCCTAAACAGCCACACTCACGGTGTTCAAGAATAAAGGATAGTCGCCATTTTCAGTGCTTGTGTATGGACCACTTTTGCGCATGCCGTGGATACAACCTCTAAACTTTTTTTTAATTGACTTTGGAAACCCCTAAACAGCCACTTCTAGTGTTTATGATTTTTGAACGAACGGTTATTGACATTGAAAATAACCTCAAAATGTCAATCGTGAAAAAATATTAAGGAGAATCGATTTATTTTCTTGATATACATGTATATTTAATACTTGTTTAATATATGATTAAGATTGAATCCAATTTATTACTTATTTTTTAATAACCAATTAGCTTCAAAATAGTTATGTAGTTAGCTCCAATTCGTTGGCTAAATATGCAAGTATTTAAAGCGTCATATTTCGAAAAAGGAATACAGATAAAAACTTAAACGCGGAACGAATTTGATTGCTTATTTTTTGTGTTTTTGTCCATAAGTAATATTGTTCAAATCGTAGTTATATAATTTACGATGTCACGTCATGCGATGAAGAAGTATTAACGCCTTACTCCAGAATGAAGAAGAATGCAAAAGAGGTGGTGCAAAATCTTTTGCCGCCGAAATCTAGTGTAATATATTCAAAAGCGTATCAAACTTTTATGGATTGGAAAACTGGAAAGCAAATTAGGTAGGTACCAACATCATTTATGGAAGGCGTATTTCTGACATATTTTGATGAAAAATCTAAGAAGCTTAAAACCATACTCCAACTAAACCATACCTATAACTTGAAAAAGTTTGCGAATTTATAGTAAAGTGGCCATGTTCCGAAGAAATCGGAAGTTTTGACATCGCAGAACATATAATTTTTTTTTTCTTATTTGTTCTTTCTGTTAATTAATACTGAGATTATATAGAATGTAGCCTTTTTTCCTCGCATTCTAAGTGAAAAGTAGAGTGTTTAATTCGGGACTAAACAGCCATAATGACACTCGAACTACATCCACCCTCGCTACGCTCGGGTGGATAAATATCTCGTGTCATAATGGCCTGTTTTAGTCCCTCGTTGAACAATCTACTATTAGATCATTTAAAAATCGGCATATGAATATTCGGAAAAACATACTTTAGGACTTCAATAAGTGTATGCATAAAAATAATTCGGCGAAACGATTATTATACCATTCAACAATATGCCAAATGTTTCGGCCAAAACATTTTCTGCACAATGAACATTATGCGAAGAGACGGGCACCCCTCCTGAACATTTGACTTTTTGCAGATGTGGCGTTGTTTTACCAAGGGTACGATATGTGTTGCAAGTTGCAGCGAAGCAGGTTACTGAATGGTGGCCAGGGTGGTCAAGAAGATCTGCCAGGAGACCACCGACAAGATGGTCCGACGACATCTGCCGAACCGCAACAAAGCAGTGGATGCGACTAGCACAGGACCGGGGAAAGTGGCGTAATAAAGAAGACGCCTATACCCAGCAGTGGGTGGACATAGGCTGATTAGATAGATAAATAGGAGTTGCAAGCTCTCGCCTTACGAACGGGGCAAAGTTCAAAGTTAGTTCGGGGGTATATGATAAATATATAAATAGAAAAACTAGGTATTCCATCAGTCTGGACAGTAATTATAGAGAGTAATTCACTTGTCACAGTCATGAAAACGATAACACCTACGTTCATTAAAATGTGTATAAAATAAACTAGAGCCATCCGGTCACCTACTTTATGTGCAGACTATATAACTAAGGAGTGTGTAATATTTGGTGTTAAAACGAATACGAGTAGGTACCTATACAGTAGGTGTATATTAGGTGTATACATATAGGTCAGTACCTACCTATGAAGTTGGCGTTTTGTATGGAGAATTTTGTGAAAAGTCTATTTTCCATGCAATTAATTATGTGTATATTTTTTGATGTCAAAATCAAAATAAACCAAATTTTGCCAGGAATTTCACTTCTAAGACACTATAAGACACTTCTAAGGAGTGTTTTGTATATCTTTATTTCATGAAACAAGGTATACTCCATTTCAAATACCATGGCCCGATGCCACTGCAAAGTTTTATGTGGCATGGGGCCATGGTATTTGAAATGGAGTATACTACATATCATACATTTATACCTAATCCAAACATATGAACGGACAGCATATGGCAAGAGTTGTTTTCATAGCTTATTTTTTAATATTACTTAAAGAAAAAAAAATATTAGTCTGAAAAAAACCATTGTTACACACTGCACTACTAGTGATCAGAGGCTGGGAAAATGAGGATTGCCAGCCAAGTTGGTATATACGGATAGGTAATGAGGCCGGGAATCCGTTTTCACACCGAGGTGTACATGTATAGTGCTTTTCTCAAACATACAAAGAAATAAAAAAAATAATGACAATATTGTCGACATTAAAAAAAGTTAGGTACCGTCAACCGGGGTCAATGGGGACAATTTTGAACTTTGAGAAAGTTTTTAACGGAATATTTCCATGAACGAGCTCAATGTTATGGTTTCAAAACTTTAATCTTATGTTAGAGATCCTATTTATGATAGTTTTATAACGATAGAATCAATCTAAACCCCCTTTTTTTTCAAAAAAACCGGCCGTCCCTATTCAGGCTGCATACGGGGTCAATAGTAACGAATAAGGGACCAATAGGGAAAAATGGCTAGGGTTGTCACAAAAATAATAAGCTTACAGGTACGTACCTAGGTACCTTTCTACCCAGTAAGTAGGTATTGCAAAATTTACAATAACTATGGAAATAGGATGGCATATGATTCATATGAATAAAAATACCTGCATTTAATAAAGCTTTTATTTATAATGTATTTGTGGGTCATCACTGTAGGTAATCATTCATAATCATCATCATCATCAGCCTATGATAGTCCACTGCTGGACGCAGGCCTCTCCTATTAACTATGCGTATAGACACATTAGGAGGTAAATGCCCATAATCGCCACGCTGGGCAAGCACTCATAATACGGGTAACAAAAATTGTTTAATAATTTGTAGCAAATAAAAACACCTTCTAAAACAACAAGTTATAATAACAAGGCTGAGCTGCCAAAATTAATACAAGAAAGTAATATAATATGGGAGGCGTAGGAACTAATTTTTACGAAAGCAACTGCCTTCAAATTTAGAGGGTAAAAATAACCTAATCGGGATTAATCCGGTTTCCTCACCATGTTTTCCTATACTTACCGTAAAATAACAAATTACTTAATAAAAAAACTTAAAGCCAGTGTCAGCAAACCTTCCGAAATTCACTCATTTAAATGTTGGTTAAAGAAGTCAATTGGTTGTAGGTGTTGGTTAAAGTAAGTAAATTGGTAGTAGGTACTTACCTACTTATGTACTTAAAACACGAAACATATATTCATTTAATCATAAAAATAATTTTGGCAGCCCTGTCCCAATACACCCTTTATCGTCCTTATTTGAACTAATTACGTCCCTATTAACTGTCAAAGCCGACCCGATCCACCCCTCAAGCCGTCCCTATCGACCCCCAAAGCGTCCCTATAAACCTCTGTTTTTTTTTCAAAACTTCCTTATGTTTTTGTTGTCGCACTTTTGGTATTGAAACAAAGATAATTTCAACTTACCGTGACATAAACACCTTCTTTAATACACGGTTAATCTCCTTATAACTGCCGGCACTGCTAAACTTGTTTAAAAACATAATTTTTTTAAAGACTCCCGGAGCACATTTGAACGGGTAACTGGCGACGTCAACTTCGAACTGTTAGTTCGACCACCTACCGCTACCTTCATGCCTGCCCAGTGTTCCCATTGGCATCAGTATATAATAACGCACAAGCAAATGCGTGTGGAGAAGTTTTAAAGATATTATGAAGTAAATGTCGTTTCCGATTTTTGTCCCTATTCACCTAGCCATCCCTATGCACCCCAGTTGACGGTACTTTGCAGGCCTAGGCCTGAAAAGTGTTATCATGAAATTCCCATTTCCATCCCAGTGAGTTAATGCGCCCGCCCTAAAAGCGATACTTCCGAGTCTATTTTAAGGAACGTAAAGACAATATTTCATTCACTTCAAAAAAATATGTCTAAGTAACTTTTTAGATTATAAAATTAGGGATCAACTCAAGTCTGTGACCAAAAACGCCAATTTCATAGGTAATGACAATGACCAAATATTTTAAATTAACATTGTCAGCCTCCGTAGCCTAGTTGGTAGTGACCCTGTCTACGAAGCTGGAGGTTCCGGGTTCGAATCCCGGCGAGGGCATTTATTTGTGTATTTATTCATCACAAATATTTGTTCTTTGGTCATGGCTGTCTATGTATTTAAGTATCTTTATGTATCTATCTATTATATATATCGTCGCCTGGTACCCACATCACAAGCCTTAAGTGAGCTTACCGTGGGACTAGGTCGATTTGTGTGAGATGTCCCAAGATATTTATTTATTTTATTTATTACTTATATTAACTAAAAAATAAAACTAAAAGCGATATTCATGAAATGTGTACCTAAGTGCTTTTTTTTGAATAACGAATAGTGCGTAAAAATAGTAAATTCCTTTTGTTTTAATTCTACGGCTGCCTCGCGTGCTATGAAAATCGGTTAGTCTGCCCAGAATAAGCGTGCGTGTGCGTGACTGCCGCGAAAACAAAACACCCATGCAACCCTATTGCTGTATAGCTTTCATACACAAATTGCACTGTTTCAAGGCAATCGCGAAATACGAATGATGTCATGAAAACACACAGAAAAGTTGGAAACTGTTTTTGTTTTTCATTTTCATTCTGCGACCATATATAACATGGACGTCTAACGCCAGCTCAAAAATGCCCCCAAAAACAATTGTTCAATTGTGCCAAGATGGGCAGGACATAGCGCTTTTCTTAACACCGCGCATATGTCGGCGCAACATCTTTGACAAATGTTTATAGAATATAGCCAATCAAAACTTTGATGGACCAATCACAACTATTTTTAAATGGCGGTTTAAGTTTGTATAGGTTGATATTGAAATTCATTATTATTATTCATTCATTGAAGAGGGGATGACACTTGTCAACTAAAAATCAGGACCGTTTTTGAAAGGCAATTTAGTATGTCGTGCGGCTTCCATGTTTTATTTGTTCGTAGTTTTCAATGCTTTCCTACAGTACGAGTATGCAATAATTGTACCTAAATAAGATATAGGTACACTATCCCCCTTGAATATAAACGTCTCGTAACTTAGCAAGCCACTAAGTATTCTTTGTCCTTATCGCTCTTATATTATATCGATAAGAGCGAAAGGGACAAACAATATCTGCTTAGCGGCTTGCTAAGTTAGGAGTTAGGAAGTTTATGAATAAGGTGGTAAGTATATTCATTTTTACAGAATGTTACAAAATAGTAGTGATACATAGAATTTCAGTTAGCAAAACTGTAGAAGAATTTTATTAATTAGAAGGCTTTAAGGCATTTTGTACTTTTTTATTCTGCAAAAAAACTTAAATAAATAACGGCTCTGTTCTGGTTACACTCTGTAGGCTTTAATTCTACAGTCTACAATTTGATTTATTCCTCTCAGCTGTACGACGAAAATTGTTATCAATGGTACACAACGTTATCACTATTATCAGTTACAGTACCTAGATGAATTAATATCAATGCATTTTTGTTATATTCTAAAAATATTAGGGAAATGTTTTTCCGCTTCACAAAATCTTACCAGTAAATCAACAATTATGCTACAATTATGTGAATAAGTAGGTATGTGAATTTATTTACTACAGCCGATCTCAAATTATGATTTTTAAATTTCTAGTCTTGGCTTTTTAAAACGTAATAAATATAAGCAAAGAGTACGATTTTGTACCGTTTGGCGTAGAAACTTTAGGTTAATGGGGCCCCAGCGCACGCAAATTGTTTGCTGAGATCGCGAAACTTCTGGTTGACGTAACTAAAGACCGAAGAGCTGGCGACTTCCTCGCACAACCCGTCAGTATTGCGATACAGCGAGGAAATACCGCCAGCATCCTCGGTACAATGCCACAAGGGCCAATCTTAGATATAGGTTAGGTTAAGTAGATTAGTTAGATTTAATCTATGTACATAAATTGTAGTTTTGAAAATAAATGTCTTGGCTGCTAGGATTTTAATATCTAACTATTATCAGGCTTCAATCGTTAGAAAATTTGCCTAATAAATAGAGTAAGTTCCTGAATTGAATGACTATGTCATGGAATGAACAGTCTACCTTTTTTTTGTAAAATAAGTAGGTAAAGAATTGATGTAGAAGGTTCTTCAGATCAACAACCGCCCGTTTTTTCGACGATTTACGAATTTCGCAGTTCGCATTAGTAAGTATTATAGGTACTTACAATCAGCAGATGTGCAATATACTTGGTTGCCACCATAGTGGTTCAAAAACATTCCAATACCAAACATGCCACGGAAAATTTGTTGTTTAGTGCTCACCAAAACAAATGTGTGTTTTATCTGATAAGGCAAAGCCGATTGTTGAATGGGCATCGATCACCAAAACACGCACGATATGGCTAATAACGATCAACTTGTCCAATATATCCATCATGTCACCTAGCTGATAACTCAGTACTCATCTCGACTTCTAATACTCGTAAATAATATACAGACCACGTGAAGGCATTATTTTATTCTTTTAAAAATACTCGTATTTATTACTTTCGTAACGAACAGAAGAATAGAGAAAATAGGTAGGTAGGCAAGTAAAAACAATGTAGTCAATTTGGAACGACAATTAAATACGATATCCTTAGGAATTTAAGCTTGAGCGGCGTTCTTATTATTAAACGGTTTTATAAAGTGTATAAAATGAACACCAAAACCGAGTTTTTATTGAAATTTAGTGCTTAATTGTCCTTGTCTGACTAAAATTAAGGGTTTTTAATTTCACGGTAATTGGGTGTTGCTAAAAGTGAAAAAGCGCAGAAGGTACGTCGCTAAATTATCTTTAAAAAAAAAATAGAAAGAATTTTCGGGTAACTGGAATTGACGAAGTTAAAATTTGTATCTCAAAATGCTTTGATTTGGCTTGGCCGATTGTGTCTTCTAACATTGAATCAGGATCAAGAGAAGTGCATGGAAATTAAGAAGATTAAAGATATCAAATATGTAGAGTACAAAATTAAATGTACGTAACAGCTAGGTGTAGAAGGTAGTAGAGTCTTAGAGTCGCTGATCTGTCATACTTGTTGCCTTGATAGAGGAACCCTTTACGAATGTTTCAATATCTTGAATTTGCTTCCGGCTTTCATTGCATTCTGGTCGATGGCAGTCGTAGATACCGTAAGTTCAAGTATTCATCTGAACCGTAGCTGCTACACACTATAAGTACCTAAGCAGTAGATACGTGAAGAAATAACAGTTTCTTATCATAATTATGCAAAGACGTGATTGAATTGTGATATAAATCGAAATGTGTACAGGATGATACATGCTTAGATCGAAGTCTAGATTCAGATGACAAAATAAGAGTTGTTAGACGAAGCCGAATGCATCTACAGCGGCTGATCACACTTACCCCCCGATCCTTCCGCCTGATCACACTTACCCCCCGATCCTTACGTGGTTAAATATACATTGATACTTACGAATTTACTTCGCTCTTTCTGTTTTTGTTTAAGATCTGCCTCTTTTTTAGCTTGCTGTATAAGTTGGTCTACAAATTCATTGGCTTGTCGTAGTTTTTCCGGGTCGGCCTTGAATTGCGCTATCCTCTCGTTGAGATCGTCGTCCTGCCGCATCTTGCCACAGATAAGCCTTAAAGTCTGCACTATAAATTAGGTTACGTGCACTATAAATGATTTTGAGTTATTGTTTCATCCATATCGTGTCCCCTTGGTGTCCGGAGAGTGCATGTATGCGCGGAGCGTGCTTTTCCGATGCAAGCGACGCCTAGACTGGCCGGGCCGCTCATGCGCCTTAGCGACAGAGCCCTCTCTGTGCAATCATGGGCATAAACATATATACAATTTTAGACTCTATTGCTACAGACATAAGCAAAAATGTGTATACATATTTATACCCTTGTAAACATTCCTACAATCCCTTTAACCAGTATAACTCCACCCTGCATGACGAGTAATGTATATCGTGGCAGGGTTACAGTGAAACTGGATTTTTTCAAATGAAGGTGGGAATTATGCCCCTTCGCCTGACTTATTACCCATAATCGCGAGCACTCAGCTGCCTACATTGCACTGTGGGATTAAACTTTATGACAACGTTACTTTGACAAGTAGAACATGGTTTATTAAATTTCAGTCATATATTTACATGGTTAGATGCGTGGAAGAATTATGATACAGCCACACAGCGCAATATATAACGGAGTTGCCTACTCGTTGAATGTGCGTCAAATACACGGTGGAATATAATCGGTGAACAGGAACCCATTTTTCTAATTCAGTAATCGATGGCGGTCACGTTTATGTAGTACTTAAGTGGAACCAAGTTTTTTTTTGTAGCATAAAATTTTTCATGTTGAAATTAAACTTTAATTAAAATTTATTGTCACCCTACTAATGGTTTAGTCTGAAAAGTTTAATACCTCTTTTCAAACTATCAGCCATGCATCGCTCTTATTTTACATAGGAATAGAGTCTATCGCAAAAATTAAAGCATGTGAGTGGTTATTGCTCATTTATGTTTTAAGTTTCTATGGCTGATAGTTTGAAAAGAGGTATTAAACTTTTCAGACTAAACCATTAGTAGGGTGACAATAAATTTTAATTTCAACATAAAAAAAAATTATGCTAAAAAAAAACTTGGTTCCACTTAAGTACTACATTAACGTAACCGCCATCGATTACTGAATTAGAAAAATGGGTTCCTGTTCACCGATTAAATTCCACCGTGTATATACAGGATGTTTTTATATTCACCGTTCAAATTTTAGAGGTTAATTCTGAGGTCATGTAAATTAACTTTTACTATGGGACAGACATCCGATTCGAGAAAAAATATCTTACGTTCCATACAAACCCTGAGATACTTATATGTATATTAGTAGGTGGAAATATTTTTTTTCTCGAATCGGATGTCGGTCCCATAGTAAATGTTCATTAATATGACCTCAGAAATAACTCTCTAAAATAACGGTAAATAAAAAATCATCCTGTATGATAATTTGCTTAATTCGTATTTGTAGTGTTATTTTATTAATTAAGAAGAGATAATTAATAACACCAGGTATCGTTTATAATATAACTTGTTTTATTTGACCCAAACTTTGCCCTTTCTAAATACCTTTGTCAATAATAACTATTATATTAATTAGAACTCGGGCTCCTCAACTCATTCAAAACGCCTCAAAATAGTGGCTCGTCACTCTACCACTAATCTCACACACACACATCACATCATCATCTTATCTCAGTCCACTGCAGGACGGAGGCCTCTCCTATTAACTATGCGTTTAAATAGACGCATTAGGAGGTAAAGCCCATAATTAAATTTTTTAAAGGCTATTTTGCGTGGCGTTCAACTTCCATATTTTTATATGTTCGTAGAGTTTGTATTACGTTTAAATAAATAATAAATAAATAAATATCTTGGGACATCTTAACACAAATCGACCTAGGCCTACGGTAAGCTCAATTAAGGCTTGGGATGTGGGTACCAGGCGACGATATATATAATAGATAGATACATATAGATACTTACATACATAGACAACCATGACCAAGGAACAAATATTTGTGATAAATACACAAATAATGCCCTCGCCAGGATTCGAACCCGGAACCTCCAGCTTCGTAGGCAGGGTCACTACCAACTAGGCTACGGAGGCTGACCTTTATTACTAGTGATCGGATTTTCGGGCACCACGATTGGACCATAGGTTTTGATGTGTGTAGGAAAAAAGTGTTAATATATTATCATCAATCATGTCCATATGTTTTTATCGAAATCCGCCATTAATGAAGTACAGTCAGCTGCAGAGATAATAAGTAGACCCCCTTGCATACAAATTTGTATCTCTGCAGCTGACTGTACATCCGGAAATCCGATCACTAAACTACTAGTATTCTTTGATCTATGACCAAACTACCTATTACCATTAACTTGGTTTGTTAACCAAGTAGTAGGTCTGTATACGGGCATAATCTTTGACAGGGTTGCTCTGCAAAATGAAAGCATAATGAAATGGCGTCACATCAGCAACCTTGAAAATGAGGATCAAAACAAAAGGAAAATGTGTGGGGAATACAAATGCCGTATATTGCGAGGTTATGCCGTCAATGGAGGCCGGAGGTCGCGATTACCATTGCAAAGGATCACCCTGGACAGATTACATGTACATAAATTACTGGCAGTGTTACCAGTGGACCTTTTGGATCTTTTCGGCCTCTGGCGGATCTTTCGCGGATCCTAGATCAATTCGGACCATCTTCATTAATACTAGTTCCCAGTTTTTGTACCATACGGTTGAAAAAATCTATTTTCCAGGACTACTAGAGGAAAGACCAAGTGCGAACAAAATCCGGGCGGATCTTTTTTCAGCCGATATCGGAGCGAATCAGAACACGGAGCTGGCAACATTTATTACTGAGCACTTGGGCAGTTTAGCCTAACGCCAGCGCCACTCTCCTAATGTATTTTACCTTACACAAAATAATGTATGTAATGTATACGATACGCACCTACAAATAATTAAGTTTACTGAACAGTAGAATATTATTTAATGTGCTACATTTATTTTACTAACTAGTAAATTGATTAGGGGTGATTAGGGTCGCGCATACGGCCTTGTAATTGTCACAAAAATGCATGTATAATGGTGCTGTAACAGTGAGCTAGCTACAGAATAGATTTGGGTATATGATCTTTCTCTCTTTCTCTGTCCCTGGTCCCAGCAGTTAATAGGGGTCGGGTCTCCTTATGGCTCGGCATCAGGACGCTCTGGGTAAATCCCGGCTAAATCCCGGGTTGTCGTGGTTGGTAACAGTTGCTTGAGGTCTCTCTGGACATTAGACCATCACGAGGCGGGAGGTCTTCCTCTTCCTATGGGTGGATTGGGGATATCGAGCACCTTGCGGACGGTGTGAATATCCTCTCGTCGCATTGCATGGCCATACCATCGCAATCTGCCCTCCTTTAGCTTGTCGGTGACAGAAGCGGTCTTAAACGTGTCCCGTATGTAATTATTCCGGACCTTATCCATGTAGGTATAGGATATCGACTAATAAATTATATACTTACTGAAAGAGTAGTGGTGGTCACATCACACCACACAACACCAGCCTTTTTTCAGTCCACTGTTAGACATAGGCCTCTCCTATTAACTATGCGTATACCTTACCTACTAGTCACGCTGGCGCGCCACACCTCCGGAAATTGGTTTCATAAATATGGGGTCAATTTCTTTTTGGGTCAGTGAGAACAACTACCAGATCCAGAGTAGCTACGCGAAAATGGTCTTAGAAGACCTTCCCTCGATTTTAAATTAATAAAGATTGGCGTTTACAGATTATGGAAACAACATAGGTACAGGGTGCGAGAAAATGTTATTTTTTTACTAATAAGCACATCTGCATTAGGCTGCGGCTCCATTGAGGCGGAGAGGAGCGGAGATGTGCAAAATTGGCCAATGAGACCGCATCACAGTGTTTCGAATTTTGAATTTGAAGAATGTAATTTGTCAATTTTGCACATCTCCGCTCCTCTCCGCCTCAATGGAGCCGCAGCCTTATGGTAATATGGTAAGCACATCTGTTGTGACATTGTGGAATTTTTACAAACTTTTTTTTATAGCAAACGATCTTGTTTCTGTTCAGAATCAAAAACTTATATGGAACCAAAAAAAAAACAGCTAGAAAAGCCGCAAATCAAGAATTGAAATTCCCTTACCGATCCTGTTTCTGTTCAGGATCAAAAACTTATATGGGACCAAAAAAAATCAGCTAGAAAAGCCGCAAATCAACAATTAAAATTCCCTAACGGCAATGTACAAAAAATTAAAGAAACCTGTTTTCCTACATTTACCTACTATGGGAAAATAGTAAAACTTTAATTTTATTAATCGACACGCTAATTTGTGTTGCTCGCGTGTTGTTGAATGTTGTCATACAGTATTATTGTCATTTAGCGTAGTAGGACTAATTTGTGTGACAGATCTTTATTTATTTAAAATCGAAGGAATTTCTTCTAAGACCATTTTTACGCAGTTACTCTGGATCTGGTAGCTGCCCTCACTGACCCAAAAATAATTTCCACCTTGTATTTGACAGCTTTGACTACGAGCTGCGCTAGTTGCGCTAGTGGACTAGTTTGCGCTGACTGTAAAGGGTATAATTTCTCTTACCATTCTATAGTATTTTATATTCTAGACTTGTGTATGGTGTGTCTGCCTGCTGGATGTTATGTAATCTGTGCTCGAATACTGAACGCGTTTATTTACTAAATAAAATTAGTTTTATACGTACTGTCGCATATGCGTACGTATACAGGGTGTAAGTCTAATACGGGCGAAGCTCTTAATGGGTATTAGTTTACGATATAATAAGTACATTCAAATAACTTTTACTTAAAATAAGAGCAACAAAATTTTCCATACAAAATAATTCGGCGCGCAATGTAGAGCAACATACGCGAGTGAAACACTCGTTGACAGCTAATTTCAAAAGCAGATGACATAACTGCCATATCAACAATAACAAATGTTCGTACCTACATTGCTGCTCCGATAATCTTAAAAAAATTCTGCAGGGTCATAATTAAGAGTAATTTTGAAAAAACCTTGTAATCCATTATCACACTAATGAATCCCATGCCTGGTTTAATTTACACACTGTATATCACGGTGCTCGTGAGCATTCCGAAAGATTTTAATGCTGGATTCCTGACCACATTTAGAGTCTTTAATGTTATGTAAAATTTCCTGGATTCGGCTTGGTTTCAGAGATAATCAACCTTTTTTTCGAAATAAGTTTTTCGACGTAACTCGTCATTTAACTTCTTTATGATTACAATGCCACCACAATGTGTTCTAATATTACCACACCTTTTGCCTGACAATCAAAAAATACGAATAGACTTGACGAAATAACCTGTATCTAAAAAAACAATTGAAATAAATAATTTAAACAAATTGTTGTTATGATAAAAAGTACTGGAAATGTTAAGAAGTATTCAAAAAGACTAAAAAAAAGAAAAAAAAATATTTTTTTTGGTGGAATTGACTTTTGGTCTCATAATATTTTATGTTTATTTTGATGCCTAGAATGCACAGTTAAAATCTTTCGCAATGCTCGCGAGCACCGTGTTATAAGGAGGACATAGGTATATAAGGAGCGGCCAAAAATATCTAAACATGCACTCTAGTGCCATAGCAATACGAGTAGGTATACGCTAACTCAGATATTAGAGAGCACTCCAGCCGCTTCGATAAATATCTGATAGCGATATTGTGTCTATGAATTTGCAGTTTCCAAACTTGCGACCCCATTTCAATACAAATGATTGGAAGTCGCGTAACACCCAAGCACATCGATTCCTTTTTTTATAGACATACTTCTTGTTGATATACGTATATTGAGAAATGTTCAAATTATTACTTAAATATGTAATTGTAATTAGTTTACTCAAAAATGAATAATTCCGCCTGTTAAATGTAGGTAGAATCGACCTTCATAATTTCGCTTTTTCGTAACCACACCGACGCAGGGTGACATGAGTGATCCAACTAATTACCACATCTATATTACCATATCTATTTATTAACCGAGTTAGCGACACTCCCAAAATGAACACACAATAATGTCTCATAGGACTTGACGTGACCAATTCATTACTTTCAGACTTTTCAGTCAACTATTTACGAACCGATTAGTATAAGTCTGCGGCCTTACTACAAACTTCGAAATCCGCAAATGTCGAAAATTTGTCTCTGTTACTCTAATGACAGTCATCTTCATTGGAGTGGCAGAGACAAAACCTCGAAAGGGCTATGGGCAGATTTGTATGGAGAGTGGACCAAAAACCAACAGAGCTGAAAGTGGTGTCATTAAATAGCTATTTACATTTATTTCATTTCATTCTATGGGCACTTTGTTCAATTCCATTGCAAAACGGAGATATTTGTATTTTAGTCAGAGTAAATTATGATGAATGATGTCGGGCCTATTTCTCGTACCTTATTAGACTAGTAATATTAGTCCATGGGCTAATATTTTTTACAAGTTTACAAATTTGCGTTTCTCGAAGCCACTCTAATAAAATATTAGTTGTTAGTTACTAAGTAATAAATATTAGCTAATATTATTAGACTTAATTTGGTTTTGGTTTCTCGAATACCTACAAAGAAAAATAACTACACTTGTAAAATACCTACACTCATAAAGCTATTAGTCGCTGAAGCTTGGTAAAAAATATTAGTTCGAACTATTAGCGTGTTACTTATCACAGTTAACTAAAGAAAATTGTAAAATGTGTACGGATTCGGATAAGAAATAATTAAAATTGTTAATTCCTCCCATTTTTACGTTTATCTATTTAGGTTAACGTGTCCGAAAAGCTTCCAAATAAAATATCTCTGGCTTCCAATATATTCCTCAAAACCATCCATTTCATATCCATTCTTAATAAAAAATATTTTATTTTAATTAAACAAACAATTTGCTTTTTACCGCCAATGTTTAATTTTTTTAAATATGTAATAAGGCATGGGTAAATACCCCAATCAGCCAAGCTGGACTAATATTTTTTATTAGTTTACCAATATTAGTTACCAGTCTAATAATTATTTTCGAGAAACAGAAAATATTAGGACTTGTAAAATTTTCACTAGTAACTAATAACTAATATACTTGTAAACTAATAGTTACGAGAAATAGGCCCCTTGGACGACGGTGATTTACTTAGAGAGTACCCGCAGAACGCTTTACTCATACAAAATTATCTAATGGAATTCAACTTTGCGTCTATAGAATGAAATAAAGTACATAATCTACTCTCAGCTCTGTTGGATTTTGGTCCATTTTGACGCATAGTCCTTTGCGGATTTCGAAGTTCGCGGTGCGGAAAAGGCATCTGGTACCAAGGGGCGCCCTTATATATCACGTGTCTTCACTTTCTGAAGAGAATCTAGTATGTAGGGTAAGCACAGTAGGTATACAGTGTGTTACGATGACCCGGGTTGTTTACTAGACAAGACAACTAAGGATGAATGGACCGTAGTACTGTTTATTGTACGAATATTTTATTTATTTAGCTATATAGGTACTATAATAACACAACACATTGAAACTAGCATTTCTTAGCCTTATCGCACGGGCGCACGGGTCGGACGGTGGTTTCTTAGCCGGCATCGGCTTGACAGCTTCGAAGTAGTAGCAGTGGCCATCCGACCACCATGGCGTGACAGAGGACGAAGAAACACCCCCATTATAGCATGTCAAGACGGGACAAGGTAACGCTCACTTTCAGTGGGAGGCAGGGAGTGTCCATACTGTAAGTTAGTACTATTTATTATAAATACTGTGCACAATACAAAATATTTTATTTATTTAGCTAGATACTGTAATGACACGAGTGACACAACACATCGAAACTAGCATTTCTTAGGCTTATCGCACGGGTCGGGCGGTGGTTTCTTAGCCGGCATGGGCTTGGCAGTTTCGTGGTAGTAATAGCAATGGCCGTCCCACCACCACGGCGTACCAGGGGTGGGGGGGCACGCCCAGCACACCTGCAACAATTTATAAAATGTTGTTGTTGTATTCTGGCCATTTTTTCCGCAACTCGACATCAAACGTGCCATTTTGCGTAGTCCCAACGCTAGCCCAGTACTTGTTGGGGACTTCACATACACCCTTGAATTTCTTCGCAGGTGTATGCAGGTTTCCTCACGATGTTTTCCTTCACCGGAAAGCACTTGTGAATATCAATCAATTTATAAATGTTTTGAACATCTATCGGGACTATAAGGATCACATCATCAGCCTATCTCAATTCTCAATCCACTGCTGGACGTAGCCCTCTCCTATTAACTATGCGTATAAAAATACCTTCTGGGTGAACTCGCTCCATCGTAGGCCGCGTTTCTGCCCTCGGCTAGTCTGTGGCCATGAGTAACAGGCGCGGATCCAGGGGGGGGGGCAATGGGGGCACTTGCCCCCCTCACACTGGACTTATGTATGGCTAGGTGGTGTGTTTGAAGTATAAAATACTATCATATCATAGGGCAGTGCCCCCCCCCCCCCCCCTCAACGAAGTCTTGGATCCGCGCCTGATGAGTAAGCCCAATTCAACAAAAAAAGCATTAGAAGGTAAATGACCATACTTACCACACTAGACAAGCGGACTGGCAATCGCAGTAATGTGTCCACTATGATGACGCTGCTGCACATCATCAATCTTATATCAAAGTATGGCCAGTCTCTTCCATCCCTTAGTCGACTCTTACGACACCCGCGGGATGAGTTGGGGTGATGACAAATTTAAATTACTTACGTCGGTCGCTCTAACAGAGGTAGGACTCTGAAATTCCTTTGTACAGTCCAACGGATACGCTGGACCCTCGCCTAAAGGCCCCACAATCGGCGGCTTGACTCCATCTTTCGCGCTCCTGTCGCAGTACCATTGGTCCCAGTATTTATTAATGTGCGGTGGCCCACGAGGAATACTAGGAGTGGGAATCGACCTTGGAGATATCAAAGGTGGAAAGCGATTGTGCATATTTGGATAGTTATGTTTTCGTCCTAAAAGGAACTGACGAAATTTCCGTAAAATTGAGGTAACATCTCTAAAATCCCATTTCGGTTTCGACATGTCTCGCTGTTAAAAATGGACTGTTGTAAATAATTATTATTTTGAGGGTTTGACAATCCTTTGATTAATTGACAGATGATTGGCAGTCGATGCCTGTGGTCGATGCGACTAGAGCCAAAGAGAATAAAATAAGTATGACGACCTTAAATACTTAGATACGTGCCTTACGAGCTGTGAAATAAACCAAAAGCCACGATCGTCGCTTTTTCTCTCTGGAACACTTGCAAATTCATACGTATCATACGTAATAAAGTGTTTGTGACACGGCAACATGTAGACCGTATCGGGATATTAAATAGTTCACGTTAGTTACTAAATATAATGATTAGATTAATCATAGACATTTTATTTTTTGGACATTTCATAGCAAGTTCATAGCTAACGAAGATTTTGCTAAGATCATCTGACTAGGCGTTTCATATTATTCGCACAGCTCTTTCACACCACACTTGCACCACACAGTCTGGTACTTGGTCCGCCAGCAAACCACGAAGTTTGTTAGTGAATGGATTCTTTAAAAGAAACTCGTTCAGATACTTAAATATTATCTGAGCCATCCCTTTTCAACCCTTAATATTGATCATGAAAAAATGTGAAATGCCACACAAATATGAGTAAAATCATGATAATTTTTTTTCTCCCTCTGAACGTAGTTTTGGATTAAATAATTGTATGAAATTTTGCGAAACACATAAGGAAAACGCGGAATCATTGAAAGCTTATATCTGAACGTTTCTCAAACTCCCGCGTTTTCCGACTATCTGTCAAACAGTTTTCATTCATCGTGTATTGAAATGAACACAACTTGAAAGTATTGTTTATTCCCGATTTAATTACCGTTATTTCTGATAATATCTGCGCAGTGTGTGTCCTACTGTGCAGGAGACATCAGTTTCTATAGCACGCTATGAAAACGAACAAAGGGGTAGAAAATGTGGAGATCACACCATCTAAAAAGAAACTGACACAGGCCCGCTTGCCTTTCAAGCTTATTAGTGAAGATGCTTCAACCCCGGTGGCTCCGCCGACGAGGAAGAGGAAGCTGTCAGCAGACGGAACGGAGCCCGCCCCTAAGGGTAAGATTTGCAAGGAAAATAACGAAATAGATGACCTAGTAGTTATTAGTGATGACGACTGTAAAGACAATCAGAAACTGGAAAAGGAGGCGAAGGTGATGAATCCCTTCGTTAAGCTCGTCGATACCGCATGGAAGAAGAAATTACAAAAAGGAAAGTCTCCTAAAAAACGTAAAAGTAGGAAAAGTGCTGCGAAACTTAACGAGTCCACTGAAACCAAGAGTGCTACTGAACAAGATGATGATGATGTTGAAATGATGGACGTTGACACTGAAAATCAAGAACAAACTGTAAATAAGTCTCCTAAAGTAACATCCAAATCTAAATCAAATGAAACAGAGAAAGAAAAGAAAACTAAAGATAAACAAAAAGATGTTGTAGTGCTTGAGGATTCAAATCATTCCTCTGATGTTCAAAAATCAAATCAGACAGAGAAACAAGAATCAGACACTGAAATAAACAAAGAAGACAAAGAAACAGCTCCTGTAACTCCTCGAAGTTCCAGGAGATCCAAGTCTGACACCAACAAAGACAAAGAGGAATCTTCCGAACCTGCCCCAAAGACTCCTGTCCGTAAAGCAAAGTCTGAATCTAAAGACAAGGCTAATACATCAGCCTCAAATGCAAAGTTGAATGAGTCAGTCTCCAGTCCCGTAACCCCCAAACGCAGCAGCAGGAGCTCTTCAGTCACAAACAGTCTCAATGATTCCATCAGTGAGTCTACGGGTACTCCAGCCAACTTGACTCCGAAACAGGTATTTCATTTCTTTAACCCTTTAATGGGTATTGGCAACATATTTGCAATATAAATATATTGTCATATAAAAAACAAAACCAAATCAATTTACAAATATCTAAGGTTCCAAATTGAATGCTTTGACAGAGTTGTCAAATGATCAAAGGGTTAATAATCACTTTTTGTAATCTTTGTTCTACTTTTCTGTATTATTTAGAATTTGCATTGCATTGTAAATTGAAAAATTAAATTTTATGCAATCAATTAATGCATTTAAATATGGATTTGAAGAAGCTTGAATATCTGTATAATGATATCCTTAATTTTAAATCCTTATTACACCCATAAATATTGTTGTAAATGTAGTCTTCAATATCTTGTATCAAAATATACATGTGTGATGTTGCAAATAAAGCCCATACCACAATTCTGTCCTAGTATAGAAGTCAGTATATTTACCATGAAATGCCTTAGCAAAACTGCTGCCTTAATTTCTAGGGTAAATGGCGGCTTTTTGCTATGAAATTTTATAACAAATACTGTTTTCTACACTAGGACGGCAGATCTGAAATCCGTGTGGAAAGTGTAGGCAAGGTGCACCCATAGTTCCATATAAAATAAAATAAAAATAAAAAATATATCTCATATACTTTCTCTTTCCAAACAGACTCTAGCCACAATGATTTGTATTTACTTCAAGGCTGCATAATTTGTGTTTTTTGTTCCTTACTGGAAGAAGTTGAAACAACTAATGAGGCTTAATATTTATTTATGTTTACTTCATGGCATAATTAAATTGAGTTTTGTGGAATAATTTGTCAGCCAATCACCCATGAGCTGCTAGCATAAAGTAGCTAGAATTTAAGCAGCTACTGATAGCTTTGTGGACCCAAAAGTTTTGCCTCTGTATGCCTCAATTATTTCACTTTGATACAAAATATTAACATATTTTAATTGTATTAATACTATAAACAAACAATTTATATAAATTGTAGTGTTAGTGTACTTCCTAAAAAGTCAAATCTAAAATTATTTTATTGAATCATTTTAACACATTGTTATAATAAAATTCTCCAAAGGGCCTCTATGTCTTTGATCTGTATCCCCACACAAGCCTATCAAAATACCGGGAATTTTAGGCCCATTATAAAAGAGAGATAAATAGATAAATTAATATCTTGGGACATCTTACACAAATCAACCTAGTCCCATGGTAAGCTCAATGAAGGCTTGTGATGTGGGTACCAAGCGACGATATATATAATAGATAGATACATATAGATATTATACTTAAATACATAGACAGCCATGACCAAGGAACAAATATTTGTGATAAATAAATAAATAATGCCCTCGCTGGGATTCGAACCCGGAACCTCCAGCTTCATAGGCAGGGTCACTACCAACTAGGCTACGGAGGCTAAATAATAATAATATGCTATTGTAAATGTATTGCAAGCTTTTTCAGTACTTTAATTAAAAAATATATTTTAAACAGTAAAATTTGAGAATCAACTTTGCTCATGTCCCCTTAAATGACAATGCCCTTTAACCCTTTATATGGCACCGGACTCAAAAACAACCACCCTATAGCACTGCACTAACTTTTTGTATTTTTTTTGTATGGTATGGAGGCTTAAATCCAGGATTTTTTGTCTTGCCCATTAAAGGGTTAAATATTTCAGAAATGAAATTCTAATTATTTATGTCTCCCTTTAGGTCTGATCTCTAGGTAATAGTATCTGTGAAGTTAGAATGATATCTTGTACAAACCCACTTAGTAAATGAATAAACAGCTTATTCATTATTATTTATTCAAATCATGAAAAAAATAAAAGGCAGCGCTAATATTTGTCTGACATTTTACTGTGGACTTAGAATATTGCCAAAATAATATTAATTATTTTTTTTTCAGCCTCCGTAGCCTAGTTGGTAGTGACCCTGCCTACGAAGCTGGAGGTTCCTGGTTTGAATCCCATGGAGGGCATTATTTGTGTATTTATTTATCACAAATATTTGTTCCTTGGTCATGGCTGTCTATGTATATTAGTATCTATATGTATATATTTATTATATACAGGGTGTAATCGATAAGTGTTTACAGGCCATAATTCCGTAAATATGAGAGAGATCAGAAAACTTTTAACTGATATCGAAAGTACGTTACCCAACGAGTAAAATTACATTAATAACTTATCGATAATAAACACTGATTACACCCTGTATATTGTCGCCTGGTACCCACATCACAAGCCTTAATTGAGCTTACCGTGGGACTAGGTCGATTTGTGTAAAGATGTCCAAAAATATTCATTTATTTATTATTAGACGTTAGACTTGTATAAAGACTGGAAGCAATATAGCATTTATACATCTTAAATATTTCTGACTACACAAATAAATATAACATTTCAGTTGCAAAAGAAATTGGAATCTGCTAAGAAACGCGAAGAGCGAGAGAAAGAAAAGCAAGAGCGTGAGAAAAAACGTCTAGAGGAAAAGGAGGAAAAAGCCAGACAGAAGCAGGAGAAGGAAGATGCCAAGAAGCGGGAGAGGGAGGAAAAAGAAGAGCAAAAGCGAAAAGAGAGAGAAGAAAAAGAAAAGCAAAAGGAGATGGAAAAGAGTAAGTTATTGGTATTAATTTTATGTTAACACCTTCGTGGACACAAAACGCCTATAGGCGTAATCTCATTGTTTTTTCTATTGTGTCTGGAGAAGTGTCCGCAAAGGTGTTAATTTTCTTTCCTTTCCTTAGCAATTTTTTATTATTACATATTTGAATAATTTAACCCTAGTTTTTACTATTAAGGATAGTTTTTTATTTTAATATTAGTTGTATTAAAATTGTTGCAAATTGTTGTATATTGTAAGTTATTTTTATTTTTAACGAAATTAAATAATAAAATTTAGCCTTTAGATTAGATGCATTAAGAGACACTAATTTATATTCTTTTGTTAAAAGGCATAGTTCATTATCCATTGTTATAATACTCACACCCAGTCTTATAGTATAGATACTTATGAATTCATAAGGCTTGTGATGTGGATGATGGACATAAACAGAAATTAATTTTATAAGACTACATCTAATTTTATAATTTCAATTCCAGAATTAAGAGAAGAAAAGGAAGAGCAGAAAAAAAAGGAGCGAGAAGAGAAAGAGGAACAAAAACGCAAAGAGAAGGAAGAAAAAGAAGAACAGAAACGCAAAGAAAAGGAGGCCAGGGAAGAGGAAAAACGAAAGAAACAAGAAGCACTAGAATTAGAGAAACAAGAACAAGAGCTAAAAAAGAAAAAAGCTGCCGAGGCGTTTGTTAACTTCTTTGTACCAAAGCAGAAAGAAAAAGAACAGCCTACAGCAGTAGTTAGCCAAAACAGTATTCTATCTAGTTTCACTATAAAAGTAGACATGAGACTAGCGCCGTTAGTACGCGATAAATTGTCTGACACACGGAAGAAAGAGATGGAGAAATTGATGAGTGATCAAAAATTAGCAAAGAGTGATCTTTATTTGAAGAATTTGAAAAAGGAAGGCGTTAAAATAGGCTGCAGCGGGAAAACATGGCCGCTAACTGATAAGGAAGATGATGATGATGTTATGATAGTTGGTAAGTACTGTTTCCCATTTGTTTATTTTGATTGTATACTGATTACGAGTACACTTATAGTATTAATATACAATAACATTTAGACACTATTTAGCCGTTTTGTGGCATAATTTGTTTTTGTCCTTTTAAATGTGTATATTGTAAAGTCATATGTGTCACAAATAAATATTTTTTCTTTCTTTCTTTCTTTCTAGTATTCATTTAACCTATTAATTTAATTAAAATTGATTGATAATAGGTCACTAATTTTATAAAAAAAAAAATCCCGTGTCTTGGCGGCATTTGTCATCACCCCAACTCTCCCTGCGGGTGTCGTAAGAGTCATCTACGGGATTGAAGTATCACTGAGCATTCTTTGATAGAATCAACAGCGTCATAATAGTGTACACATTACTGCGTTCGCCAATCCGCTTCCCCAGCGTGGCGATTATGTGCATTTACCTCCTAATGCGTCTATACGTATAGTTAATAGGAGAGGCCTACGTCCTGCAGTGGACTGAGATAGACTGATGATGATGATGGTCAATTTTAATAGCCTCTGGAGCCCTGCAAATCCCGATATATCTAATTCGCATTCTAACGCCGCATCTGGTTTAATAATTGCAAAATGTCTATTTTGAATGCTATAAAACCAAGTCTATATTATAACCTTGACAAGGTTACTGAACCACAAGATATGACTTCATCTGATTTGACCAGTTGTGCTAAGTGGCAGTTAAGATACCGTATACTGTTTCTCTTTAAATAAATTAATATTTTACTGGCTATATCATCATCATCATCAACCTATGATAATCCACTGATGGACGTAAGCCTCTCCTATTAACTATGCGTATAAACGCATTAGGAGGTGAATGCCCATAATCGTTACGCTGGGCAAGCGGATTAGCGATCGCAGTAATGTGGACGCTGCTGCCCATCATCAATCTTTTATCAATCTTTTACTGGCTATATGTAGTACATAAATTAGTTTTACACCATTCAATCAATAGAGTTTGGGATCTTTAAGAATACTAGGATACTTTAGCAAAATTAGTAACGATATATACTTCCATGATATACCATTACCGATAGAAGCGGTATCTTAAATGGCCCAACACCAAATAATAAATAATACTTCAGCTGCTGACCTGTGCCCCCTCCTATAATTGACCTTTACCCTAAAAAATCACAAACACCTTCGATTATTTATATTTTCAGAGGATGAATTACCGCCAATAGAGGGCGCCGATGAAGTATTGGCCTGCGAGCCGGCCACGCGAGAGAAACTTCGACCCAAGCTGTTCAGCTTCCATGAGAACAAGAGACCGCCTTATTGGGGCACTTGGAGGAAGAAGAGTGCCTTTGTAACTGCCAGGAGACCATTTGGACAAGAGGTGAGTTAATAATATAATGAGAGAAGTTTTATATAGAGAAGAAGTGAGTACAAAATGAGGTTCGACACAAGCTTCTACGAGAGCTCTTCGCCTTAATGGAGCAATTGGAAAGAATAGTGCCTTTGTCACTGCCAGGTGACCATTTGAACAAGAGGTAACTTCAATCATAGGGAAACTTTGACCTAAGTTGTTTATTTTTCACGAGAATAATAGACCACCTTACTGGGGGACCTGGAGGAAAAAGATTGCCTTTGTCACTGCCCGGAGACCATTTGGACAAGAGGTGAGGTCAGTGAGAGGTTCGACCCAAGCGGTTTAGCTTCCATGAGAACAAGAGACCACCTTATTGAGGCACTTGGAGGAAGAAGAATGCATTTGTCACTGCCAGGAGACCATTTGGACAAGAGGTGAGTTGATAATATAATGAGAGAAGCTTTATCTCCAACTGCTTAGCTTCTACGAGAACAAGAGAACGCCTTACTGGGGCACTTGGAGGAAGAAGAGTGCCTTTGTAACTGCCCGGAGACCATTTGGTCAAGAGGTGAGTTGATAATGTAATGAGAGAAGCTTTATCCCGAACTGTTTAGCTTCCACGAGAACAAGAGACCGCCTTATTGGGGCACTTGGAGGAAGAAGAGTGCCTTTGTAACTGCCCAGAAACCATTTGGACAAGAGGTGAGTTGATAATATAATGAGAGAAGCTTTATCCCAAACTGTTTAGCTTCTACGAGAACAAGAGACCACCTTACTGGGGGACTTGGAGGAAGAAGAGTGCCTTTGTCACTGCCCGGAGACCATTTGGTCAAGAGGTGAGTTGATAATATAATGAGAGAAGCTTTATCCCGAACTGTTTAGCTTCCATGAGAACAAGAGACCGCCTTACTGGGCCACTTGGAGGAAGAAGAGTGCCTTTGTAACTGCCCGGAGACCATTTGGTCAAGAGGTGAGTTAATAATATAATGAGATAAGTTTTATCCCAAGCTGTGTAGCTTCTATGTCAAGAGACAACCTAATTGGGGCACTTGGAGGAAGAAGAGTGCCTTTGTAACTGCCCGGAGACCATTTGGACAAGAGTTGAGTTAATAGTATAATGAGAGAAGCTTTATCCCAACCTGTTTAGCTTTGTCACTGCCAGGAGACCATTTGGACGAGAGATGAGTTGATAATATCATGAGAGAAGCTTTATCCCAATCTTTTTAGCTTTGTCACTGCCAGGAGACCTTTTGGACAAAAGGTGAGTTGATGAGAGAAGCTTTATCTCCAACTGTTTAGCTTCTACGAGAACAAGAGACCGCCTTATTGGGGCACTTGGGGGAAGAAGAGTGCCTTTGTCACTGCCAGGAGACCTTTTTGACAAGTGGTGAGTTGATAATATAATGAGAGAAGCTTATCTCCAACTGTTTAGCTTCTACGAGAATAAGAGACCGCCTTATTGGGGCACTTGGAGGAAGAAGAGTGCCTTTGTCACTGCCAGGAGACCATTTGGACAAGAGATGAGGTCAGTGAGAGGTTCGACCCAAACGGTTTAGCTTCCATGAAAGCAAAAGACCACCTTACTGGCACTTGGAGGAACAAGAGTGCATTTGTTAGATTGCAGTTGGAGTTCTTGCAGCTAGCAAAACTCGGAAAACAAAATATTATTCGTGCCTTCCTTCACCCAGACTTTCAATTAGATTATTAGGATCTGCCTTAGCAATAACTTTTGCCAGAAACTTTTCTTGATGAAACCAACATGTAAGACCAATGCCCTTAACTTATTTACTAAAAGTAAGTTAATGGGTTACCTAACCAACCTCGTGCCAGAGTTGGGCAAAAAGTAATATGATTACTTCTGTATATTACATTTGTATGTGTACAAAAGTAATCGGAAGGAGTAATCATATTACTTTTTGCCCAACTCTGCCTCATGCATTCATCCAATTCGAATATGTTTAGTCAATGTTATGGCGTTCTGGCTATATTAAGGTTTACTATAGTCTAAGGTTATTATGTGGGACATACAACGTTTTAACCACATAATTCCTAACAACCAGAAGCATTGGCTTGTATTCAAATCATCTAACAAGAAAATTTGGGTCTGGAGCCCTTAACTTTCATATGTCCACAGGAAAAGATTTGTAACTTATACAAAGAAATCTGTATGACCCATGTTACTTAGTGACTAAAATACGATCTAATCTCTTCCAGAAAATTCTCGACTACGATGTGGACAGCGACGAAGACTGGGAAGAGGAGCAAGAAGGAGAGAGTTTAGACGGCAGCGTCGCCGGGGACGACGAGGAACCCGAGGACGACTACGAGGTCGACAACGAGGTGTTCGTGCCGCATGGCTACCTCAGCGACGAGGTACTGTTCAGACCCATCTTTTGATACATTATCATCATACCTGGGATAACTCGGGGCATTTATACGAAAGTGATGTAGCAAAATATTTTATCGACTAAAAATATATCGATGTTACTGTGAATGACAACATCAAAATGTTATTCGGCATAAATAAATATTAGGTACTTACTCTTCAATTAAAATAAAAAATAAATTTAAACGGGTAGTTACGCGTTTATTTTAAAATAGTTTTCAAAATATACAATTAATATTAAAATATCAATATTTAAATTGTCATTTTGATTAAAATAATATCTGCATACTTTTACTATCTGAAGAGGCCCGATATCAGATATGACATCGAACCTCTGTGCTGTAATCGAGAATCATCTTTTATTACAATTATATCGACATCTTTTTAATCGATATCAAATCCCTATAACTTGCCCCCAGTTACCCCAGGTATGATTATCATGTTTCTTCGACCAGTTAAAACTGGTTACCAATTGCTACCGCTCAGTCGCGAACGAAACGCAAATGTTTTTGACGCACTAATGTGCTTACTAAAAACGTTAAAGACGCCCGTATTGGGACAATGAAGAACCCGAGGACGACTACGAGGTCGACAACGAGGTGTTCGTGCCGCATGGCTACCTCAGCGACGAGGTACTGTTCAGACCCATCTTTTAATAGGCTACTTGACCCATTTTTAAAGTTTGTCGTATATTATTAATCAATATCAGATTAACGGAAAAAAAATATAAATATATTTTCACGACCTAGAAAACCGCAAAATTATAACTTAAAATTTAAACTTTCGTTACCGCGCGAAAACGATACTAGCCATGTTAATGCTTAGATTATCTGTGGTGTGACGTCACTCAAACCGAAAAATAACATTTGACATGTCACTTATGTTATGTCAATGTCACAGCAAAGCTACATGCCTACATGTCCATGGCGAACTTCACTCGTATAAGATTCGACATGAAGTTAGTTTAAGATCCTATGACGTCACATCATGGCCGACACCGTTTTCAGAGTACGAAATTAAAAAAAATAAAACAATTTTTTCAATAAAAAATATGTACCCATCAAACACTTTTAATACACCGTAATCGAAAAATATTGATCTTTTCAATAAATACTACAGAAAATAATAATTTTTTGCACTAAATTTGATATGAGTCAAGTAGCCTATTTAATACATTATCATGTTTCTTCGACCGGTTAAAACTGGGTGTATGGCCAAGGCACCAATTGCTAACGCTCAGTCGCAAACGAAACGCAAATGTCTTTGACGCACTAATGTGGGTGGCTTACTAAAAACGTTAAAGACGCCCTTATTGGGATGATGAAGAACCCGAGGACGACTACGAGGTGTTCGTGCCGCATGGCTACCTCAGCGACGAGGTACCGTTCTCTCATGCCAGCCTTCCACTATGAGCGGAACGCATTTATTAATGGCCAAGCGTCACACTTCATACATACATACCTACGAACAAATAAAACATGGAAGCCGCATGCCATCCATACTAAATTGCCTTCTAAAAACGATCCTAAATTTTAGTTTACATTTGTCACCCCCTCTTCAAAGCATCACGGTAATGAATTTCAATATCAACCTATAAAAACTTAAACCGCCATTTAAAAATAGTTGTGATCGGTCCATCAAAGTTTTGATTGGCTAAATTCATTGTGCATTTGTCAAAGGTGTTGCGCCGAAATATGCGCGGTGTTAAGAAAAGCGCTATGTTCTGCCTATCTTGGCACAATTGAACAATTTGTTCTTGGGGTAATTTTTGAGCTGGCGTTAGACGTCCATGTTATATATGGTCGCAGATACATACATACAGTCAAGTGCAGAAATAAGTATCGAAAGAATCCGCACATAAATATGTTACGACGTTCTTATTACACAGAATTAGAGTGCACTGGGACATATTTTTGAACATTTTTGTGTACACCTTATTTTGTATTTGAAAGACAAACGGGTCTTAATCGCGTAAACTTACGTTTAATTTTATCCTGACCACGCAGACGCTGACACAGCAGGCAGACTAACTACACGACTTGCACTTACAAATATGTAACAAAAATATTTATTCCAGGAAGCGACAATGGACGAGGAAGAAGACAAAGACAACGTCCTGTCCCTCTCCCCCGAAACTCAAAAAGCGCGGCTCAAGAACTTAGAAGACGAATTCGAGACTGAAATGAAAAAACCTACCGAGAAACTCAAACCCAGACTCTATGGCATAATATGGGAAAACAAAGATGGCGGCAAACCGGAAAAATGCGTCGACGCACTATGGAATTACTTTGGGAAGTTGGCTATGATCATGGATGATGCAAATATAGACAGTCTATTCCAACCACCAACAGAATCACAGGAACCGGAAAAGAAAAAAGTGAAAAAGAAGAAACTCGCAGAAGGAGAACAACAGAGCCCTAAAAGTGATAAAAAGAAAAAGGCTAAACCAGAGAAGGAAGCTAAAAAAGCTAAACCGGAGGTGAAACAGGAGGCCAAGAAAAATCAACCTGGTATTAACTCGTTTTTAACTAAGTTAAAATCATCGTAAATAGTTAGGTGCGTAGTCTGTTAATGTGACCAGAGATGATTAAATAGACTGCTAATCTTCATATAAATTTTAGGTTGCTTTATGGGCGAAGAAGCGAGAAGTGTTCAGTTATTTTCTCGTGCCTCGGGATCTTTGTCAAAATGACACTATCATTGAATTGTGAGAAATCGCTTACTATTTTTTATTTTGACATGATTCCAGGGTAGCCTAACACTCCAATTGGCTGAGCTCCATTTAGTTGGACATTTGATAAGATAAGATGTCTTTATGATCCCGTAAATGTTGTTATTTCGACATGATTCTAGGGTAGCCTAATACTCTAATTGGCTGAGCTCCAATTAGTTGGACATTTGATAAGATGAGATGTCTTTATGATCCCGTAAATGTTGTTTCGACTATGTGAACTCTTGTTTTTTAGTCAACTAAACTTACATAGTTGTATAAAGATTAGCATTCTAGTTTACTGTTATCTGATGCAACTATTTATGTTTTAATTATTTCAGACAAGCAAGATATTGTGAACATAGCATTATATTAGTGTAATTTGAAACGATTATAGTTTAGATTTATTTCTTAATTCACGTTCGTCGCGTAGCAAATTACATGGCTACATTTGCTAATATCACAGACAACTAAGCTAGATATTTAAAGACGTGCAAAGTTGAATAAGCATTAGAATACTTAGGGCTTCGGTAGCTGACTCGGACTACCCGGAACGGATGCTCGTCCAATAAGAAATAGTATGAACGGCACTAACTGTTGCGGGCGGCCGCGGTTGGCGGCCGCGTCAGCGAGCGGAGGCCCTAATAAAACTGAACAAAGTAGCTGTACCTCGAAATAGCACAAAATTTTGTTTTATACTCTTTATGTAGTTTCAATATAAAAAAAAAAATATATTTATTTACCGAAAAACACAAGATATATTTATTTTACACAAAAACCAAAAACAAAAATAAGTAAAATAACATTTCAGTAAACCCCACACTAGGCATTGCCTGTATCGTGGGGATCAAAACCGTAACAGATTACAAAGTCAGTGCGGCTTCAGATTTATACTTCGTTTTATTTAAGATTAGAATTATCTGTCAAACGGGTGAACAAAGAAGCAGTGGTCGCAAACCTTCCTTCTTCGATTTCGGCCGATACCAGGATACCACTGAATTTCTCGGAACTTATGTATTATATCATTTGATATTTACCGGTAGCTGAACGCATAGTTTTCACATTTGTTGGCAAAACTGTATTTAAAAAAAGTTATAAGTGTTTTATAAGCAAGATGGCGGCAATTTAGAAAAAAGATATATATTGAAAGTTTTCGTGTTTGGTGGTTTTTAACAAAGTATTTTTTTTTATTTGTAACTAATATCGTACCGATTTTACATTTACTGAATTTAATGAAGTTTACAGTCTAAAATTTAACAATATTTGCATATTTAATCTGGCTTACATTATGCACTCCCAATACTTTTAAAAGTCATGCATTTAAGGATTAAAACTATCGGTACCTATAAAAGCGGACACGGTGTCATAAAGACTGAGCAGATAACAATAGTAAGACAACCCTACCCATCGGCAACGTCGTTTAGTATATGTCGCCATTATAGGCGGTCTGGGACGCTCTAATGTAGTTTGAATTTGGTAACAAATTAGAAAATAAAACTCAGATGACATACATAGTTTTATTCACTGTCAGTGGAAGAGTCCGAGGACTCGGAACAACCAACGTTTATAATATTTTTTTCCACAGTGTTATCTATTACATTATCTAATTTCATTTAAAAAAATATATTCTTTTAAAATGTTATATACCGTAGCCAACGATATGCCAGCAGTCTCAGCAGTCTTTTTCACACGTTCCGATTTAGTGGGATATTCCTTTCTATGACACATTTCATAATTTGTAAATATTCGCTGGTAGTCACAGAATTTTGCTATCATCCATTTTAAATGTGCACCAACAAACAAAATATCTAAATAGATCAACAATTAATAACGAAATTGAACAAAAACGATAACAACAATCTTTAAGTAAGCTAACAGCAATATAAAACACAATCGACTCAACCGACAACAATATGAAGTCGAATGACATACAGTGACATTTTAAAATTGTGTGAGAACTCTGCCTCTTTAGGTTTTTTAATGTACAACCTTTCCATGAAAAATTGCAAACGCAATTTATTAAAATTATTATCTTTTCAGCTTAGAATATAAATTAACTAACATTATGTTTCTTATCTGTTCACAACACTGAGTAATGTGTATTAATATAGCATGATAATAAATTCGTGATATTTAATAACTCGTATTTACTGTTCGATCCGCAGAATTTGCCTGTAAAAAAACCTTATATCTCGTTCTTCAAAGGTCTTTCTAATGCTAAAAAAAACGAAGTATAGTAAGTAATACTTATGAAGATATAAGAAACGATGCATGCTTACATTGCTTACTAATACTAAGTAAATAGATTTATATAGTTAACATCATATTATTTAAAAATTACTCCATTGACAAAGAATTTGTATACTGAAGAACGAAAAAGACCGAAAAAAGAACTGTTATTTTGTACGCAGTGTGAAGAAAATACCGGTGTCTAAACCCTGGCTGTCAAACGTTTTTACAAATCGTGCTAGTGTTGGTTTCTAGTTATGTCCTATGAGATTTGGCTTAAAGTGCTATAGTATTTAGTCCTTACTATTCCGAAAATATACACATTTATATACATACACATTGGACTGACCAATCCCATTACAATACATAAATGTCATAAATGTTAAATTTTTAGCGGGTTGCATTATCAATTCATCTGTATCAGTTCAATTAAAAATCATTTAACTTTTCTTGTTGTGAGCGGTGCATCTCCTAAATAAATTACTATACATTATGGGCTTAGTACTATGAGAGAAGGGCACTTCTTTTAAAAATCATTTATATTCTAATGCTTATTTCATCGACTTGGCACGTCTACTACGTCACTTGTCTGTGGTATTTCATAAGAATCGCACCAACTTTTATTATGATAATTTTCATACAATTTCCAACTCCCTCGCATACTAGAATACGTCAGGTACGATTAATGTTGTAAATACTATCCATTTTATTATCATTAAAATCTCGTTTACATTATAATTGTAGCATATTTTGAAATATACGATAATTTTTAAATACCTGTTTTAATTTCCGTATTCTAGGACATCCCATAATTATATGTACTACAATAAGGTAACCTTAAATTAGTGCGAAGAATAGCTAGCATGCTTACGCATTTTGTATTATAGACCATGTGAACGTAGCATATGGATACAGTCGCCATCCGATATAATTATCGGAGCGACCAAAGTGCTCAAAAACATTTGAACTTGCACCCTAACCAACGAATTATTTGGTTATTACATCACCGTTTGTAAATCTAATACGGGCGATAAGTGTGTTGCTATAGATTGCCTAAACTAAGCTAGAGCTTCGCCCGTAATTAAACCGCGTTTCCACTTATTGTTATGAACTTCTGATCGAGCATTCACTCATTCGTGAGCTGACTAACGACCATTTTGTTATGTGAAATCCTGTTTTCATCTGTCCAAGAACAAACGAATGTTCGCTCAGGACACTTAAGTCACAGAATATATAAATAAAAGTGGAAATGCGGCTTTAGACTTGTACAATAGTGTCTCAACAGTTTTACAGGAGTTTTGTTTTTTCAGAACTATGTAGTATTCTTAATAAATAAATAAATAATAATAATAGTCCCGATAGTCGTTACAGCGAACGGTTTAATAGCGAAGAGTCTCGACCAACATCTTAAGAGTCTCTCGCTAGATGGCTGGGTCAAGGGTCAGATGCAGAAGGCGTTAATCCTGGACACGGCGCGGATAGTCCGTCGGTTCCTCTCTACCTGCTTGGGCCCGCCCCGTTGCCGGCGGCACACTAGGTTAGGTATTGTTTTTGTATGTTGTATTGTATTTTACTTTTATAGACATTTTTATAACAAACCTAACTTGAGAAAAGAAATAAATAAAGATAATAATGTACACCCTGTAAAAGCGTGCTCAGATGTTTATGTTTTGGGAGCCCTAGACGCCGCGCATACACATTGCGCACACGTACCCAGTCACACGCACTGTCATGGCGCCACATGCACAGCTGATGTACTCTGTCAGCCATTCCATTAACCTAATAAACGTGCACCTTATCTTCTAACAAATAAGGTTCAAAATAAAATTGAATATCCTTACTATTATTCGGTGCCGTTTGCACCTTATTGCTTTCAGAATAAGGTTCATGAAATGAATAAATAATGGTGATGACAGCGCCTATCAGCAGTTGGTTAATTAATCTACCTCGATGCGTGATGTTAACATGCCTTAAATAATTATACTAAGCGCCATAAGGGTGGTGAAATGAGATTTTAATCGCCGGTAGTAGATATTAGACCCACCCATCCATTCGCCGGTAGTCGGTAGTACGGTGGTAGTATTTGTTACTTGTCATACATATTATATTAGTCATCGATGTGGGTCGATTCGATTGCAAAAAAAATGTACATAGGTACTTAAAGGCCTTTAAGCAAAACAAAATTTCGATACCTCCTACGTATACTGGAGCAAGTGCAAAATCATCATTTTCCAAGAGAGCTGTTCAAAGGTACAAAGTTCTGTAACTAGCTCATACAATGAAATAATTTCATGATATTTTCAAGAATTTATAACAAATACATTTTAATACAATCTACATATTTACTTTTTTGGAATAAATAGTAGTGTTTGAAAAAATGGTAGTTACACCAGTATACGTGAAATTTACGAGTTCTTGTTTTTGATGAACTGAGACAACTACCGTATACGTAGTAAACTATGACTCGATGAACACGGATATAATTTTAAGTGCCTTTGATGTATATTTTGTATCATGCTCCGTAAATATCTAAACATACCGGAGTTGTTGCTCTGATGTTTTTTATTGATTAGTTTTCGCCTAATTTGTCACTTGTATCAGTATACGCCTAAATTGATTAATCATGTACCAGTATACGTTGAAGCTTTTTTTGTATGTTATGGGCATTGCAGGAAGTCTAAAAGTATATAAATACAAAGAAAAATAAACGCTTAAAATAAAAAAAAATAAACTGATTTACCATCATTTTTAAATAAGTATATTTTTTATTATTCTTAGTGTCCTACCGGATTATTGGTTACTGGAAGAAAGTCTTGAAACAAACACATGGTTTTAATTTCAAGTGATCAAGACATGTCTTACAACATCAAAAGGCAATATAACAGTTGAAGAAATAACATCGGCGTTGCTTTTACTAAATAAATATATACATCAAATCGATGCCATACTTCAATAATTCTTAGGTGCGTACACTAAGACGTAACTACTTAGTAATGATTTTAAGACTCAAATTAAAAGAAGTATATATTGGAACTACTAAGTAGGCTTCTTTCGTTTTAGTGTAGGTAAGTATGTCAAAATTCAATGTCTTTATAAGTTGCTGATATACTTTTTTACTGTTTGGGCTATCAGACTTATTCGTCCATCCAATACTGGTGGTAGGTTTGAGAAGACGATATTATTAAAGACATTATATATGAATTAGAAAACAATTTAAATGGTTACGAATATTATCCACTTGTTATTCAATATGGACCAAAGGGAATATTGTAAGCTCTGATTTCATTTAGTGATTACAATTCTTAATGTCGGCTAGCAAAGAATATGTATGCTTATGAGCAGCCGTCGGTATATTCTTACTCCTTGACTTAGCGTTCCGATAAACATAGTTTGTCCCTTTTGCTGTGTTATTACATATTTGAAAAACACCCCAACTAGCAAAATATAGTCATATAGAAGTTGAGACAACGTTTTGTATATAACTTCTAGTCTAATTTGGTTGGTCATATAAACGTAAGGTAAACGGTTATAAAAGGCGAAAGTGGCGCAAATTATAAGACTTATTGGTGAGATAAAGGTTAAATAAAGGTTTGCATGGCGACTTAAATCGTCTATTAAAGGTATTGTAACGATTAAGGAATGACCAAAACGTTGTATAAAGAGTACAACAAAAACCTTTACGCGACTTAAATATCAAATAAATGTTTTATTACTGACCATTTTGTTTTATAGAAGGTTTAGTATAACCCTTACTCATTGCTTATCGGACTTTTAAGTTACATAAATATTTTTAAGTTTTATTTATAAAACTGCTTTTGACATTTATTTTAGATACGCGCAAAACTTGGTGTGTGTGACAAAAAAGTGTACGGAAAAATAATACAAGGTAATTTTATAAGATTTGTAATATAAAATTATTGTTCTATATATTGAGCGTTTGCACATTTGGCGTGAGCTGAATTCGTATGGGAAGGTCACTTTACTGTTAAAGTTTATGATGATATACAGTTTTCTGCTGTCGCGCTCTTAATATAGTCGAAATAATTATAATTTATAACAATATTTCTTCATATTTTATTATAGTTAAGGTTAGCCATTTTGGAACAAGTCATGGATTTATACTTATACGACTACAATATAACTTTATCTTAAGTAAAGGTTTTTATAACGACTACAAATTGTCCGCCATTACTAAGCCGCCATTACTAGTCCGCCACTTCGTTTGTACCGTTTCCACGATGTAACGTTCATGGTTTTTTCTTTTAAATAGTACTGTGATGCTCACGAAATGGCGACTGATGTTTTATAATATTAATTTCAAATCGACTATAAATTGCATGATGTTTTATAACCGTAACTTAAAATCAATTTAAAAACATATAGTCCAATAAAAGGAATATAACGAGTTCGGCAACAACTAAAGGTTTTTCAAAGTTTTTGTTTGACGTTAATATAACCAACTGTTGAATAAAAGGTAGATAACAGTCCCGCTGATATATTTTAGTCATATTGAAGTTACCTTCAATACCGCTATATAACTGTCGAGATAAGGTTTTATGATATCACTTATACAACAATAAAATTATGTAGACGTTGTAAAAATGACCTTATTACGACGGTTCTGTTTTTTCTAAACCCTTTATAAGACGAAAACGTTTATACAACTTTGAACATCATTAACCCTTTACCTACGGGTGTCAACCAGAGTTGCCACCACTGTCAAATTAAAGTCATACTTATATAATGGTGTCAAGTCAAACAATTTAATGGCAAATATTATGGTAGGTAAAGGGTTAAGTAAACGTTTTCTTTAAAACCTCTACATGATTGATGTACAATTAAGTCGCAAAAACGTTTATTTACCATAGTAATTAGACTATTTGGTAGGACGACTAAACTATCAGAAACGTTTATTTGACTAACAGGTTAACTTAAAACGACTATAAAACTCTTATATGGCTAAAGGTCGTATAACTCTTGATTTATATGACTTCTTTGCTAGTTGGGACACTACCTAAATGCTGGCCAGATTCGTATTCGTATTCGGCCTTGCTAATATTCAGCTATCTATATTAGCTCTGCTTAGCTGGCAAGCAGTAATCTACTATTTTTTTATATTTAGTTAGGTAGGTAGGTTACGCATAATTCATTTGATTTAACATAACAACTAATCAAATAACAACAATATTGCTAAAAAATAAGCAATAGAGCCTACTTTTATGTGTAGATTTTAGATTGTTGCTCGCGCATACTGGCTATAGTGGTACAAGTCACTTAGCTCAGTATACGACGTTCGAACCAAAAAAAAGGTGTTAGCTATATCAGTATACGCCACTTTATTTCAAAAACTAGCGGTAATTTCGCCACAAAAATTTTATAGCTTGTAGATATAAGTATGTTGAACCCAAATATGCAAAAAAACGAAAATGGTAAAAATGTCACTTGCACCAGTATACGTAGGAGGTATCGATTTGTTTAACGTCATAATTTTTGTGTTACGAAGCGAAATATTGTGTAATTTTCACTCTCAACGAGTGAAAAAGGCAACAATATTTTTTTTCTTTATTGATCAACAAAACGCACTTATATTTTTTAAAGAGTATAGCCGTGAAAGGAAGGCTGAACTGCCTTAGACGAGAAAATGGTTTTCCTTTTGCTCAAATAATTGTCTGTATCATTATACGATGTAATTTCACCAAATATTCGCCCCAAAATAGTCGTGGTTTTTCAGATAATTAAAAAAAAAGAAAATCATTTTTATTTTTTTTACTAATTAGTCGTCAGATTTTCTTTAATTTTTTATATGTTTTGTATATGTCTAAGGACGTTTATTGAAAAAAAATCAACATTGAATTTTATGTTTAAGCTAAAAAATATTTTTTTTATATTCCAAAAAACTGCCCATAATATATAATATGGGGTGTTAAAATTCCGTTTTTTTGAACCTGCTGATCCGAGTGAAATTTTTTGGAAAAAATATATGTGGACTGGTAGAGTCTTAAATGGCTCATAAAATATATAATATTGGTAGGTAAAAAAATATATAATATTGGTAAAATTTTTTTAGCTTACACATAAAATTCAATGTTGATTTTTTTTTTCAATAAACGTCCTTAGACATCTACAATACATATAAAATTTTCAAGAAAATCGGTCCACTAGTTTAGTAAATAAAACTATTTTCTATGTTTTTTAAATATCTGAAAAACCACGACTATTTTGGGGCGAATATTTGGTAAGATATTTTGCAAAGAAACAAGAAATAATAATTTCAGTTATAAAAATGAATGTGCCAGTAAAATTTTAACTGTTTATTTTAAAATGTCAAAGTGATTCGTCACTTTGACATTCTGTAAGGACGCCTATTTCTCGAAAGTTTGTTACTTGTAATACAAGCGAAAGTTCTTATCAAATAGTGTTAATAAGAGACTCCCACTTGTATTACAAGTTACAAGCCTTCGAGAAACGGGCCCCAGCCTTTATGTATTAAGGGCAAACACATTTCAAAGGTGTTTTATATAGGTAATATCTAAATTATCTAATTACATTTTTACAGATGTCCGTCTGTCCGCAGCATAGCTCAGTGGCCGTTAATACTAGAAATCTGCAATTTGGTACAGGTACAAAAATTAATCATGCCAACAAAGTGGTACCTACAATAAAAACTAAAATGAAACGAAAAAAATCATGAATGGGCTTATAGAATACTTTAAAATAAAACTATTTCGAACATAATCGGCCCAGGCGTTTTTGAATAACTACGGAACCCTACAAGGAGCATAACCCGACATGCTCTTGGCCGGTTTTTTTTTACTTTCAACTGAAGAATGTATCTGGTATTCGTATCGAGTAAAGCCTAACGTATCCTTTACTTTCCTACTCATGGTACCGACTTCTACTGATACCTCAGAAACTACGCGATAAAAATAATAATAATTAACCTCCCAAGAAGCCCCTTTATTGTTTTAATGCAGATCAATATCGCGTAATTCTCTTCATCCTTTAAGAACTTTAAAAGATAATCCTATAAGGGGTATTGGGTAATTTATCGTATTAAATTAGCAAATATGCGTAATAGCAGGGCACGTACAGAGGGGGTTGATTCTGCAACCCATTGTGCCCATAATGTCGGAAGGGGTTAATTTTATGGTTTAAAATATTAAACAAACAGCGTTCAATATTTAGCGCTATCCGATTTTATGGGAGCAGCGTATGGCATGAGTAGGAGTGATTTATTTAAATAAATAAATAAAATCTTGGGACATCTTACACAAATCAACCTAGTCCCACGGTAAGCTCAATTAAGGCTTGTGATGTGGGTACCAGGCGACGATATATATAATAGATAGATACGTATAGATACTTAGATACATACACAGCCACGACCAAGGAACAAACATTTGTGATAAATAAATACACAAAGAATGCCCTCGCCGGGATTCGAACCCGGAACCTCCAGCTTCGTAGGCAGGGTTACTACCAACTAGGCTACAGAGGCTGACAGAGGCTTATTTAAATTGTTGATCAATGAATGTCAGGATGTCCTTAGCCATTGGACAAAGCTGTAATGTGGTTACTTTATGCATCAGGGTATTTGAAACCGTTAAAGGAACATATAATAATCTCAGGATGCTTAGATTGCTTAGCCAAGTTGTCAATCGCTAACGCTTAGTAGCGTATCGTAGTTTTCCCTCTCTGTCACTCTTTCGTATTAGTGCGACACAAACAGCTGCCTTTCGTTTACGATTGACGATTAAGCGTTAGCGATTGGCAATTTGTCTAAGTACCCAGTGCGTTTATCATAATCACGTAGCCTATACATTTATTACGTAATTTCCTCTACACAACATACTTTTCAATTCTAGCAATCACGTAGCTCTCAAATTAGCGTAGAGTCCAACAAATTCGCGTAGCATCCACTTACCCGTAGCTCCATGTTTCATAGTTTAGCTAAACTAAAAGCTCAATCCAAAGCTTAGTTCTGTAGCCAGTCCAGTAGCGCACGCGATCGCGACTGGATCGCATGTGTACGCGCATGTTTGCCGGTTCGTTCGATACGCTGGGAAAACTTTGAAATCGGTGTTTTGTGTGACAGAATAACTTGATTTAGTGTGTGGACACGGTTTTGGATTGCTTGTAGGTGAGTTCACGATATTTTATTTTATAAAGTTTATGATAAGATTGATAAGGGAAAGTTTGTTACAAAATACTTGCTAACTTTTCAATTAATAAGTATTTTGTTAAGGTTGTGCAGATATTCGTAATGCATCCACGATTACTCTTACAACTATGTTGATGAGGATTCAAGTTATAATTAAGTTCTTTAGGTTGCATGGTTTTATATTCATTCTTGTAGGCGTAGATATGATGTACCTATTTTACAGTTTTTCGTGATGATTCTTTTGCACATAAGTTTATCGGACAATAAGTACCTACATTTTTGTTTAGATTTTCTTAAGTACATTTTTGTTTCCATTGTCTTTCGCACTTACGAATGAGTTAGAACGTGACAGCAACGACGACGAACGATAAAAATGGCACCATCTTATGATGTATTGTTTATACCACCACCACCATCACACGGTTTTTTGCCCCTTAGGTTGAACCTAAATAGGTACATATTTGGGAGTTAATTATATAAAGTACAAAAGTTTACTTTGGATATTGGATGACATAATTACCGATAAGTAAATGGTACCTATCGGTAATAATGTCAAAATTAATTTATCGCCAGATGTCGATGCATATGCACCCTGTGACCTTTCATAATTATAGATACGTTATCTTTATTTTAATTTACTCCATGAAAGTCGTTTATAATTTGATGGATGTGCTTTAATTACGGCTAATAGGTATATAGATCTCTATTATGTTTGATTAAATATTGTATGTATTAAATTAATTACTTTACAATTTACGGAAGAAAAACAAATAGTATGGTCGAGTATTAGCTGTAACACAAACTTCTTAAACGGGAGACAGAGTCATTTTTGACTAATGAAGCAGGAGTAAACAGGGAAAGATACGGAACATCAACGCAACTTTCACTATGGAGGCAACCAATCCAAAGCGTAACTTCATGTTCTACAAAAATCATCCTATATAGTTAGTCCAGTATATCTAGATGAATGATAAATAATTTAAAAAAATTAACGCCGATGTTTTCTCGTCCCGTCACGTTCTAGAACTAGGTACTACGAAAGTGACGCAGTTCGATAAACGTTATAAGCGGGTCCATCAAAAGCCTCTATTCAGAAGTCTTAGGTATGATTTATGATGGCTATAGAAAACCTTACTTGGTACCTACTTAACGTGTGAATTCCAAAAAAAATATCATAGCATGTTAGGTCCCAAGCTAAACTGAAGTGGCAGTGGGCGGGGCACATTGCGCATAGAACCGATGGCGGTTGGGGCGGGAAGGTTCTCGAGTGGCGGCCACGTACCGGAAGGCGCAGCGTGGGTAGGCCCTCCACAAGGCGGATTGATGACCTGGTGAAGGTCGCAGGAGTCCGCTGGATGCGGGTGGCACAGGACCGGTCATTGTGGCAATCTTTGGAAGAGGCCTATGTTCAGCAGTGGACGTCTTTCGGCTGATATGATGATGATGATGATGATGATGTTAGGTAAGTAGGAAGATAGGTGTAACTAAACTATAGGAATTCCAACTACCTTCATTAATAGACTATAAAATGTAGACGATTAGGAAGAATCTCTACAATGCCCATAATTAGATACTTAGCAACAGGACGAATCCCTACGGAGCACCTTGTATGTCTAAACTTGGACATTCCTACCCGGGAATGACGATCCCGACCTTGTTACTCTTATTGGCGATGCGTCGATTTATTTCAATCGAAGCTAAGATACCTACGCCTTACGCCAGATGCTGTTGATCTAAAACGAAGAATTTAACGAGTCCGAATATGTTAGACTGTTGGAAATTTTGTGGCAGCGGCTGGATTAGCTTACGGGAATAGGAATGTGCTTTATATGTACACTGGACCATGCACGGTCTTAGGAAAGGACTGGGTAAGCACTTACCCCCCTGACATTAGATCTAGGTATGCTTAGGTGCTAAATAGATTCCGGTATAAATTTGTAGATATATATCACAAGTCAATGCTCCCCTCCCTGAACAAAATCCTGTATCCGCGCCTGGACTGGGGTACAAAGCTGTTCCAAACTGTTCTGTACAAAACAAATTATTGTGATAGATAAAAAGTTATTATATTTAACTATTTTAATATTTAAAGGCGCCTAGCCTTACAAATCCACTCACATTTTAAATTTGGCTTTGAGTTTTGCGATACTCTTTTGCTATGTAAAATAAGAGTGAATGCATGCAGCCACAGCTACTTGAAGCATGGCCGTGGATGAGAGATTATAAATGGAGAACCCGAGGAAAGACTGGTGTCCACTGAAACCGGGTGGCCGTGTACATTTTTGTAACAACTATTCGCTTAACTTCGTGCTGGTCAAGCACTAGATTGTGCAAGTCCACATTAGTGTGTTGTGATTTGTGATGAAACCTTACGAGTTGGCAAATAAGGTTTAGCGTTTAATCGATACGTACAGCAGTCTATCACGCTCTGACTGATGTGTTGGTGACAGCGCGCTGGACTAGTCTAATAGGTATCATTCGGAAAATAGGCTCCAGGAGACCAGGAGGACAATTGCTTCGACTATAAGATATGTAGGCGTTTGCTAGCATCATAGGCAAGAGCACACGACACATATATAGGCTCTCGGTGGCCACTGGCACGTGGATCGATGCCTAAGTAATGCCAAGAATGCCGGATTTCTTGGCTTGTTTTCTAGCTATTAACGTTGTTCTATTCCTGTCCCCGCTCTAGCTGGTTTATTTGGACTCCGATAGTATTGGCCACGCGCCTGCGTGGGGATTCCACGCGAGCGCCGGATATAGCTGTGACGTCGTCCGTGGTACTTCCGCGGTCGTGATCCAAACTGCCCAATTATCTGAGCGACATGTGAAGCCACGTGTTGTACAAGTTGCGTCATTCCAAATTAGATTGCTGCCATTGCTGGACATAGCCTCTCCTGTTAACTACGCGTTTGGACGCTGCGTGGTTGACGATTGCAATAGTGTGTCCACTATGATGACGCTGCTGCCCACCATCAATTTTCAATAAATGAATGGTCAGCTACACTTCAATCCCTTAGTCGACTCTTACGACACCCGTCCGGGAGGATTTGCGGTGAGGATTTTCACTAATGACAAATGAATTCTTACGGTCGTACCTATGCGGCGAATGGTTTAAATAGGCTAGCCACGGTCCTGCGCCACCCACATCCAGTGGACTCCTACACCAGGTCATCAGTCCACCGATTGGCCTGCCTACGCTGCGCCTTCCGCCTCCGGTATGTAGCCGACGCTCGAGAACCTTTCCGCCCCAAAGGCGGTCATACGTGCAACGTGGGTTCTAGAATATACATATGCAATGCACATTGAAAGTGCGCTCCGCCCTGCCGAAGCCACTTCCAACTCTAAACGGTCAGTGCGAATCGTACATTTATATTCGAAAACTTCGAGATTAGATTACTAAATAGTAGCTTTCCTACTGAAAGCGCAATTTCCTTACCTTTCCGAATATCTAAGGTCGGCTTGACTACACTGAGCGTGACTCTGTTAAGCCATGTATTCACTTACTGCTCTGAGCGAGCATACGTTCGTTCTGGGACAGATGAAAACAGGATATCACATAGAAAAATGTTCGTTCGTCAGCCCACGAACACGTGAATGCTCGCTCAGAGCAGTAAGTGAAAACGTGGAGTTACCCACAATATCTCTTCAAAACTTTCGAGTAGGTACCTACCTACCATAGCATCATCAAAGGTCATGACCGCTTAAAGTAATAAGTACCTACATAAAATTCGACTCATAAATCCGATTGTCAATCTGGAGTCAGGGTGACAGATCATGAACACAGGCGAGTATTTAAAGTGACACTTAAATTTAATCGCACACAAGGCACTCGAAAGGAGGCCATGTGTCTCTTATTCCCATACTCGAGTTTTCTGGGAAGACATTTTTACTCATTTAGCTTTGTTGTAATGACTATATTACTGGTTCTCGCATTTAGCGACCTAATTTGAAAAGGAGAATACTTCAAAGTATTGTAGGTCACTTAAACTTTGTTTTATAAACATCCGTTGTTATTGCTGAATTTTATAGTGTTATCATTTGTAGTGGTACAGTCGAGTGCATTAATATATAGACACATTTGTAAGGGATCAGTATGGAGAAATGTAAATATATTAATGCCCTTGACTGTACACGAGAAGTTGCAAAACGAAATGCATATTTGTCTGAACCTGTACTAATAATGTATTAATTAAATAAAGTTTATACTAGTAGTAAATAGACTAGACAATAGTCCATCATAATTTGCGTAAGTACGATGGAAAATTGTTTCTCTGTTTTCTACTTTTAACTACCTAAATAAGAAGCGTTATATCTTTCGTTAAATACATTTTATGAAATTACTTAGTAGGATAGGACACCGATAGCAGGTTATCTCAGCTGTCAGCCAATACGAACCCCCATCAAGAGCGATAAAATGTACGCGAGAAAAAGATGATTCCACTGAAAATATATTTAGACAATTCATACCCACTTCAATTTGGGAACTTAAGAATTAAATGAGTAATACACAAACTAATAGATTTAAATAAAGATTGACGATTAATTATATCAATTCATATGCACTACGACTATGATGCCTCACAGAGCTTAGCCAGGCCTTTATATAACAGGATTTTAAAATGAAATTAATTTAAATTATGAAGATATGAAGGTTTGTACAACGAAGGGGAAAATTGGTTAGCACGACCCGCAGGGGTCAAATATTAGATTAGTTTGATGTTCATATTTCGTCGGCCGGCAACCAAAACTCACTATAAAAACTGTCACTCTTAGCAACCTCGTATTAACATACGAAGTAGTATTGAATCTGAACCAGAGCTTTCCAACAATTAGGTATTATTTCGAATAGAGCTTAAGCTTGGCGTACTAAGAACCGAACAGTTTTACTCTGATCCGATATTTCTGTCGATCAATATAAACACTCATAAAAAATGCAAGTACGCACAAAACACTAATCAATTTCATTACTTTTTTATCAGACCGCACATCTTAGCGGCACCACAGGGTGCTAATTAAATTCGACCCGCGCCCACGCCTGTCATCCACCCTGTATTTATTGTTTCTTGACCACCATTCAGTTTGTTAACTTTTAAATTAATTTATAGAAATGAGAATTGGTTGAATTGCGTGATTTATGATATGAGGGCTGGTCACACCCTATTATAATGTAAATTTTTCGACACGGACTGTAGATAAATCAATTTCGTTTATTTATTTTCGTTTCGCTGTTGTAATCATTATTATTGTTGTATTGTCAGCGGTCGAGATATATCGGAAAGCTTATCATAATATGGTAGAGGTGGAATAAAATAAATTACTTTCTAGCGAACTCTGGCGAGTAACAGGGATAGAAAAAAAATTGGGTTTATCAATATTGATTGTAGACAAAAAAAGACAATATATAGAATTATATTTAGTTAATAAATAATTTGATTTCTGTTTTCACAATAAGTTCAAAAAAAGACAAATTAAAAGGAGCAATAAGTATCCATCATGACACACTGTTTAATATTACGTAGGCGCAAAAAGTTGGTTTCCCTTACAAAATTTGAATTTGCGGCCTTTGTTACTGCTAGCAGTAACCGTAAGTATGACAGAGTAAAGGCATCTATGTGGAACACAAAATCGCGATAGGAGAGCAATCATCATCATCATCAGCCTATGATAGTCCACTGCTGGACGTAGGCCTCACCTATTAACTATGCGTATAGACGCCTTACGCCCCGGCCACGACATTGGTCTAAGGCGACCAGCGGCGAGCGAATCCATGAGTTGGAGTGGGATGCCGATATGGGTACGAGAGGGAGCACCATACGTTTTCCGCTAAGCCGGTCGCCTTAGACCGATGTCGTGGCCGCGGCGTTAGGAGATAAATGCCCATAACCGCCACTCTGGGCAAGCGGATTGGCGATCGCAGTAATGTGTCCACTATGATGACGCTGCTGCTCATCAATCTTTTGTCAAATAATGGTCAGTGACACTTCAATCCCTTAGTCGACTCTTACGACACCCGCAGGAGGAGTTGGGGTGGTGATAAATGTATTCTTATTGCCGTCACTACACGGCTGGAGTTGGTTTATTAGGAGAACAATAGAAAATGATAAATGTTTTTCACGTCGTTTGTTACAGGACAAATAAAGCCCAATATTTGCTACTGTAATGGGGCAGCGGCCGCCGAGTTAAGCCGTATGTGGTGTACGTAGCGTGCGTGGCGAGCGGGGCGTACGTAGCGAGCGTGATGTGTGCGTGGAGGCTGCTGCTTCTGGCTGCGCTGCCGGCTCTCGTCGGTAAGTGCCTATGATCAATGTACAGTTGATGTCAAAGGCATTATTAAGCTTTAATTGCCAAAACTATATTTACCTACACTACCTTATTGTCAAAGCCATGAAGTCGCGTAACTATATTTTTAGCACCTAAACTGTAATGATATCTTTGACATATTAAAATATTATCGAACCGGGTTACTCACGTATTTAAGTCGATGACTTCTCGACATGTTTCGACCCAATAAAAGGGTCCTCGTCCGGAGCACCCTCGGCCAAAGCCCGACGCGTACTGCGAGCCTGCACCCTGCTAGAACGGGTATTGGCCGCGGGCGGTGGTGGCGGGGGCGATGCAAGGAAAGATCTACTATTGAGTACAGCGTACCCAGCATTGCCTGCCGACAACTCAGTTGGCAGAGCTCGGATACACGTGGGCCGGATCTACTGATGAGGAGGGCTGGAGCGGCAGGAGGGCTTTTTCCGATTAATAGGCAGGTTCCATTTTTCTTCTTTTTATTGTTCCTCTCTTGGTGGAGGTCAGCTTGACACTGCTCCATAGAAAACGCGTCGCGTATATATACATCACTGGCTGTGATTTTCAGCCAATCATAAAAACATGTCGACCAATCAAAAGGCAGCGTATTTCTGTTTCATGAAATCTCAGTCTGTTCCGTTCACTAATTCTGTTGGTCCGTAAATGCTGCGCGTTGATTGGTGGACTTCACATTGGTCGATTTATACTAGCCTACTTTCGCTAAGTTCTAATCACATTTACCTAATTTTAATTAATCCATGCCGCAATGTTTACAATCATTGTTTGTAAATAAATACTACACGTGGTTATCCAACGTTTACAACAAAAACACATGCGGAGTTGTTTACATTCTAAACAATAGGCGCTCGGATCTTCTATTGTTCCCGGTTTACCTGCAATGTTTTGGGTTAAAACCTTTATTTTAAACATTGCGTTGGGTTATTGACCCAGGGGTCTATTGTATCATTTGAATAGGTAACTGACCTATATTTAACGGGTTATACAGTTACATTTCTTACGTAAATTAAGTTCTGGCGAGGTATCGAATGGTTCATACATAGTACAAAATGCGACATTTTAAATCTTATACGCTAAGTTCAGGCGATTAATATCAGCCAATAGGCGACTTCCAAGGTTTGGTTCATACATTTGCGTTCATGAAATTGCTTATACATTACTGATCACTTATATCTAACTTAATTACGTGAGGATCATTTATTTACATGATTTATCTTATTTCTAGGCGTTCATTGGTCGTGACGTCGTGTCGCTAACATTAGTCCTCCTCCGTCGCAAGACGCCATGTTGCATGGGTAGGCGACACGATCACGGAGTCGTCGTTGATGCGGTCGTCGGGCTCTGGGGGGCAGCGCAGCTCTGCGTCTCGCCGGCTGGCACCACGACGGCTATTTTGCAGGTGGGGCGCCGCATTACGCCATGCAGGGTCTTGACGTCAGCGGAGCGTGTTCTGCCGTCTGGTCCACGGTGTGTAGCCACGACGATCCCTTTCGGCCACGTGTTGCGAGGGCCGTTAGGGTCCGCGATGATCACGATGTCTCCCGGCTGGATCTGACGCCCGCCGCTGGCTGAAGAACCGCGGGGTGCTAGTAACGGGTAGACTTCTTTAACCCATCGCGACCAGAAGTGGTCGGCGAGGGCTTGGGCTGTTCTCCACTTCTTGTTGTCATCTTCTTCACAGGGTCCCAGTATAGGAAGATTGGCAGCTCGCAGTAACAAGAAGTGATTCGGTGTTAAAGTCTCAGGCGCGTTCGGGTCCACTGAGACATGTGTAAGTGGTCGTTGGTTCACTATATATTCTACTTCGGCCAATACGGTGTTGAATATCTCCTCTCGTGGCGCCTTGGTGTGTAGAGTGTACGCCATTGCTGATTTGATGGTGCGTACCATCCTCTCCCACGCTCCTCCGGCAGATGGGTTACCAGGCGGGATGAACTTCCACTCCATTCGTTGTTGTAGACCGTAGGCTCGAAGTATAGGTAGCCACTCCTTATGGGCTTCTTGGAGTTCAATGGCCGACGCTCTGAAGTTCGTTGCGTTATCTGAATACATAACGCGAGGCCACCCACGTCGCGCCGCGAATCGGCGTAACGCGAGTAGCGCGCTGTCGGCGGAGAGGCTGTGCACGGATTCCAAGTGCACCGCTCGTGTTGTGAGACAGGTATAGAGAGCGATCCATCTCTTCTCTCTTCTGCGTCCGATGGTGACATATACAGGGCCCGCATAGTCCACGGCTGCGCAGGTAAACGGTCGTTCGTATGCCGTTGTTCGTTCAGGCGGTAAATCTCCATGCGGCTGTACGCGTGGCGTCGCTCGGCGTAATATACAGATTGCGCAAGTTCGGGCGATGGACTTTACGACGGGTCGCAGGTGCAGAATCCAGTATTTCTGTCTCAGCTCGTTCACGATCGCTTCATTGTGTATATGCGCTGATTTCTTGTGTGTATGTGCGATCAGTAAGCGCGTATACACATCCCGTCCGTCAAGTATAACGGGCCTTGATGCAGTGTATTGAACTGGAGCGTTTCCTAGACGAGTCTTCATTTTCAACAAACCATCGCGGTCGATTTCAGGTGCTAATTGATATAATCTCGATCTTTTATCAATTTCTTCGCCGCGGCTGAGTGCTCGTAGTTCGTCAGGAAAGATTCGACGTTGACTATTTTGTTGCCACATATGTTCCGCTCGATGTATGTGTGCAAGTTCTAATTTCTTCGTTCGGTCGCGACTTCGCAGCTTTTCTATGAATAGCAATACATAGGCTGTGCTATTAATGAGGCGTTCGTAACTGCTGAAGCGGTTGATGTCTGGTAATACTGATGCTGGGTCTCGTTCTGTTCGTGTAGCATGAGTCATAGCGGTCTTGATGTTCTTGCGTTCCGGTAGGTTCTCTCTTTCAGTAGCGGTGACGTCGTTCGGGTTCTGTGGCCAATCTCGTTCGGGTAACCGCAGAAATGCCGGTCCTTGGTACCACCGATCGTCGATGGTGATGCGCTGGCTCGGTTTACAGCGCGTTCCATCGTCCGCCACGTTGAAATTAGTCGGCAACCATCTCCACGATTGTCGGCTTGTAAGTTCGGCGATCTCGGCTATGCGGTGACTGACAAACGGTCGATATTGTCGTGCGTCATCCCGTAGCCATGACAACGTAGTTTTTGAATCCGTCCAGTATGTGATGTCATCTGCAGTGTAGCGCTGTTCTTTCAGGATAGTTTGAGCGAGGCGCGCGGCGATCAAAGCAGCGCTCAGCTCCATCCTTGGCACCGATAATATCTTTAATGGTGCGACTCGCGTTCGACTTGCGGCTAAGCTGACGTGCACGTCATTTCCGACTTCAGTGCGCCAGTAGGCCACGGCGCAGTAGGCTTCGGTACTTGCGTCGGAGAAAACGTGCAGCGTTCGACGTGTCGGATCCCTCGGCGAGTCGTACTGACGAGGTATTCTTAGTTCGGCGATGTATTTCAGGGCTTTCAGCCACTGAAAAAATGCTTCGGTGTCTTCTCGTTCTAACTCTTGATCCCAGTGCGTGCCCTTCGCCCAGACACGCTGTAGCAAGATCTTAGCGCTGATCACATACTGCGCGATGAGTCCTAGCGGGTCGTAGACAGACATAACTGTAGATAGGACTTGTCTCTTCGTTGGCGCTCGATCGCAGTTCTTGATGTCTTCTGGCACGCGTAGTAGCTTCGTGTTAAAGCTAAGCGTGTCTGTGCTAGGGTCCCACACCATGCCTAGCACCTTCTGTGATTTTTCGCCTAGCATCGTCGTAGGTTCGCTTGATCGCAGTTCGTTCGGTAGTTCTTCGATCAATTGACGATTGTTGCTAGCGAAGCCTCGCAGGTTGAATCCTCCCTCGGCGTGTGACTCGCGAACTTGCTTGACAGTTCGATGCAAGTCCTCCTCGGTCTCATAGCTAGCCACATAGTCGTCCATGTAGTGGTTGTTCTTGATATCATAGACTGCCTCGGGGTATCTCGTTCGGTTGTCTTCGGCGTTCTTGTTGCGTACAAGATGTGCTAAACATGGGCTGCTCACGCATCCGAACAGCACTCGTGTTAACTTATAGATGTGCGGCGTGCGGTCTCGTTCGTTATTCCTCCATAGGAATAGCTGGCTGGCTTGATCTTCGTGCTTCAGATGTATTCGCATGAACATATCTTGAATGTCCGCTGTCACGGCGAATGGATTCTCTCTGAAGCGCAGCAATATTCCCAGCAGGCTCTGAAGAAGGTCTGGACCGCAGAGAATGAAGTCGTTGAGACAAAACCCTTGACATTTTGCCGCAGCATCGAAGACAGCACGCATTTTTTGCTTCTGTAGGTTAACTACAGGAAAATGCGGTAGATAAAAGGTAAGATCGCTGACCGGCGGCTCGTTCAAACGTACGGCGTAACCCTTTTCGATTAAAGCTCTTATTTGCTTGCAGTAATCTTCGGCGAACTTCGGGTCGCGTCTCATTCGCGATTCAAGGTTCAATAACCGCGAATGCGCCGTAGTGTAGCTGGCCGGTAGTTTGACGTCATCTGTAGCCCACAGCTGTCCAACTTCATAATGATCTTCATGTTTCACGACGCTCGAATTGAAAAGGTCGACAGCTCGTTGATCCGCGGGCTTGACGTTGTCTTTGCTCGAAACTCCCAAAGCTTCTATCGCCCAGTGTTTCTTTAATTGTTCATCGAGTTCATCTTGTTCAACGCGACAATGCAGTACAACTTGCTCGTTCGTTCTGATTATCTTCGGCCGAAATCCGAAGAAACACCATCCCAAGCGGCAGCGTATGGCGGCGGGATCGAGTTCGCCTGCCATCCTTATCTCGTGCGGTATGCATAGCTGCCAGTGGTCGCCTCCGATGAGCATTTGCGGTACTCCTGTAGTGTAGCATTCATCGGCGAGGTCCTTGAGATGTTCGTACTTGATCATATCGGCTTTGTTTATGATCTGGCTGCGTAGTCCGATTCCGCGTACTGTTCGCAGCGTGATGTCGTAGCCTGTCCCGCCTCGCGCTGACCGTATCTTCGCTTTAACGGTAGCTGTGTTCGTTCGGTGCGCGATATCGCCTATACCGCGCACGCATAGCGGTGAAACAGGGCCAGACAATCCGATCTGTTCGGCGATGTCCTCCTCGATAAGGCTCAGTGTCGAGGCGTCGTCCAACATCGCGAAGATGTGTGCTTCTCCGCCCGGGCCGCTCACGGTGACGGGCAGTACTTTAAGTAGCACATTAGCAGGTTCGATCCCCGAGGTAACGTATATGCGAGCGGTATCTGGTTCATTCTGCTCGTTCGGTGCACGTGTTATCTCGGCCTGCGTGGCGCGCGGCGCGCGCGTGGTGGGGGCGTGGCCTGTCCTCTCTCCTATAGAGTACACCGGCGCGGTCGTAGTGAGATGTACTGCGGCTTCAGTCTGTACTTCTTGCTTATCCGCGTGTAGCAAGCGATGGTGGGGATGCGGACAGCCTGGTACGTCGCATTTCTTCGCTCGGCAGTACTGGCGCTGATGTTTGTCGTTGAGGCAGCGAAAACACACCCTGTTCAGTCGCGCCCAGTCCCATCTCGCTCCGACGGGTTGGGCTGCTAATTTGCGGCAATCTGTCGTTCCATGAGTTCCTCCGCAATATAAGCAGATTGCGCGCGGGTTCTTCGTGGTGGCGTTCGTGGTATATACCACTTTCGAGGACAACGGCTGCGACGAGCGCGACTGGGACAGAGCAGGGCGGGCAACCGGTCGGTTCGTGTTGCGCTCATACCGCGCCTGCGCTGACACGGAGTTCGATGTCGCGGTAGCAGTCCGTCGCGATGTTAGAGGGGCTCTGGCGTGCGAGTATTTCATTTCCTGCTCGCTCTCGTACATCAGGAAGTCCGACAGCTGGATTATTTCAGCTTCGTCTGAGTAGCGGTGTGCACGGGCGTAGTCACACCATCGGCTTCGTAGATGGGGGCTCAGGCGGTCGGTGATTTCCCTTATTAGCATGGGATTATCGGCGTAGTGACGGCGGTCGATGTCCATAACTGTAGATACTATGTTTGCGATCTTGATTGCGAAGTTATTTAGGTCATGCGCTGTCGGCCCGACGGTAGGCAGCCGACGCAGGTCTTCTAGTGCTTGGTCGAGTAGTACTTCGCTCCGTCCGTACTGTTTCTTCAATATGCGCATGATGAGGTCTGGACGAGTAGCTGTAGCCAGGACGTGCTGGACGCAAGCCTTGGCTTCTCCTTTCAGCGCCACTCGCAGTCTCGCCACGTTCTCGTACTCGGTAAACTTGTATCTTGTCGCTGTCTCGTTGTATGTGTTATAAAAACTGCGCCACTCGCTGACATTACCATAGAAAGCAGGTAATT
>JALPQI010003747.1:0-72435 GCA_025490895.1 Thaumatotibia leucotreta | reverse complement strand
ACGGTAATGCATGTTAGCTCAACTTGTTGGAAATTTATTAGTCTCTAAACGTTTATTTACGTATGATATCAAAAAACGTAAGGTTTTTTAAATAAAAATCAGAAACTAAAAAATGGCCTTAAATTTCGCAGTTTTTCACGTACTACCGAGCTAGCACAACTTTTTTTTGCTTGCAAAATATGGTTTTATACTGTCCTATGGTGTCTAAACAACATACCAAAAATGCAGCGATACTACTTGATTTGCGAGTTTAGGGTAAAATTATGTACGATTTGACCGTACTATAAATAGATCACTTCTATTTTTATTACATCATTTGTATGTTTAAACTGGACTGTACATACGAATGTAGGTGAATGAAGGAATATAGGTGTGAAAAAAATGCATGGAAAGTAATTTAGTAAGTAGTTATTTACCTTAGCTTATAGAACCAATTATTCGTAATTCTGAAGTTAATAGTCAGTGCGCTAGTAGAAAAACGATAAAAATATATAAACAAATATAGCTTCACGTCATTACTGTATAGGGGGAGGGGGGTAAAGAAAAAATCACCAATTATCATCATAGGGGAGGGGGGTCATTGGACAAATCACGTGTAATTTTTTATTGCTCTCTGCTGAACCAGCATTATAGGTAGTAAGAAAAAAATCTATATTTTTTTTAAAAATAAATAAAATACTAAGTTTAAAAACTTCGAGTACATTTACCTCGTAGTTAACAAAAAAGCTTTTTCCCATCACGTGTGCTTAATAAAGTACGTAAATTCAAGTGTTATTAAAAGAAACTTAAAGTTGGCAATAAATTACACGTCATATTGGCTTGGGGGGGGGGGATGTCCTAAAAATATCACCAATATCACCATAGGGGTTGGGGGGGGGATCTGAAACAGGGAAAAATCGTGTGACGTGATTAATGGACAAGCCCTTACATTCAATAGCTGTTTTAACGACCTGAAAGTACGTGATTATGAAATAATGCAAGTTTTTAAGTTTGTTTACATTTTGTTTCTACTGGTGCGTGGAATACGTCCGAGCAGGTATGTATTATAATTTAAATAAAACATTTTGCAACACCATGTAAAAGTTGTAAACCAAGGCAAAATTGGAAAACTCTGCCATGCTAATTACTAATGAGTACATATTGATAAATATCTAATTTTAAGATTTAGTAAAAACTAAGTACAAGTTACGAATGTAAATATCATTTTAATTCCACTGTTTTGAATATTGTTTGTGCATTGTGTTATTTATAAAGTGTTGTGTTGTGAATATTGTGTGTTGTATTTTATTTCCACTGTATTGATAAAATTGATATCATTCCTAATATTTCACAGCGACACTAATTAGTATGTAATAAACACTTCCATGGACGTTGTAAAGCGGTCATCGATTTCCAATACCGGTCCTATTTGTTCCCGCTCACCGAACCGCGGATAACCCGTCCTAATTAAACTGCAGTGTATTGGCAACACTAAAAATAAGCTACGAAATCATTGTGATGTGGCCGTCACCTTCTAGCCAGTACGATTCGATATAAGTGCAAGAGAAAGGTATATCATGAGGGCAAGAAGATTCGAGATGGAAATGATAGTCATTAGCCCACCTAAGGAAGACCAAAAGTTGCCTATCGGGAGAAATAACTCGTGTATAAGCGAATTTTGGCATAGTTGTAGGGAATGGTGTTTTAAACCACGTACCAAAAGTACTGGTGGATAGGGGTGGATCTAACGGGGGGAGGGGGGTGTAAAGGTCCTTATTTTTTATTTTTTGTAAATAACTCGTAAACCATGGCTTGTAGCAAAATACGTTCTAGTACATAAGTAATCTACATAAAATTCTCTACAAAAAAGATATACGCATGTTTCCTCTGGGATCAATGTGTCATGAGATAAGAAAGCAAGAAGATGGACACTAAAGAAATAAACACATTTGTTTAAGTAGGTATGGCACATACAGAATGCTCGCGAGCATTCCAAAAGATTTTAATGCTCGATTCCTGACCATATTTAGAGTCTTTAATGTGATACAAAATTTTCTGGATTCGGCTTGGTTTCAGAGATAATCAACCTTTTTTTCGAAATAAGTTTTTCGACGTAACTCGTCATAAAACTTCTTTTTAATTACAATTCTACCACAACGTGTTTTAATATTACCAAACCTTTTGCCTGGCAATCAAAAAATGGGAATAAAATTGACGAAATAACCTGTCCCTAAAAAAATTATTAAAATTAATAATTTTAACAAATTGTTGTTGTGATAAAAAGTACTGGAAATGTTAAAAAGTCTAAAAAAAAAACAGAAAAAAAAAATATTTTTTGGTGGTATTTGACATTAGGTCCCGACATAATCATTTTTGTTTATTTTGATATCTAGAATGCATACTTAAAATCTTTTGGAATGCTCGCGCCCGGGCGCGCCCTGTATACTTATTTGTAAAAATAAATTTCCTAATTATCGTCTAAACCTAAAATATTCTCATAAACATCGTCAAAAGATTTTAACTATGCATTCTAGACATCAAAACAAACAAAAAATATTATGAGACCTAATGTTAAAATACCACCAAAAAAAAAAATTTTTTTCTCTTTTTTATAGACTTTTTGCATACTTTTATCATTTCCAGTACTTTTTATCATAACAACAATTTGTTAAAATTATTTATTTTAATATTTTTTTTAGGGACAGGTTATTGCGTCAAGTTTATTCCCATTTTTTAATTGCCAGGCAAAAAGTGTGGTAATATTAAAACACATTGTGGTAGCATTGTAATCAAAAAGAAGTTTTATGACGAGTTACGTCGAAAAACTTATTTCAAAAAAAAGGTTGATTATCTCTGAAACCAAGCCGAATCCATGAAATTTTATATAACATTAAAGACTCTAAATATGGTCAGGAATTGAGCATTAAAATCTTTTGGAATTTTCGCGAGGATTCTGTATGTGCCATACCTACTTAAACAACTGTGTTTATTTCTTTAGTGTCCGTCTTCTTGCTTTCTTATCTCATGACACATTGATCCCAGAGGAAACATACTTAGATTTTTTTTGTAGAGAATTTTATGTAGATTACTTATGTACTAGAACGTTTTTTGCTATAAGCCACGGTTTAAGAGTTATTTACGAAACATTAAAAATAAGGACCTTTACACCCCTCTCCCCCCGTTAGCTCCACCCCTAACCACCAGTACTTTTAGTATGTGGTTTAAAACACCATTCCCTACAACTATGCCAAAATTCGCTTATACACGAGTTTTTTCCTCTGAGTTTCCTTCGTTTGGTGTACTACATTATTTTATCAGAACATGTGGTTTCAAGTCCATATAATACTAATTTATTTAACGAGAAATTAATCAATAATAATAACACTAAGATCTAAAAAAAATATCTCAAAAGATTATTATAATACATACAAAAAATGTGCTCCAACTCCGAGCCCGACGGTACCTAATGTGCCCAGAAGGCTGGCTGCATTTCCGCGCTGAATAGCAAGGCTCAGGCGCTGAGCAAGAAAGGAACCAGCCCTCTGGTCAGTAACAGCTCCAATAAAGTTCTAGAGAGTAGGTAGTAGTAGTAATTTTTAATTTTTCAATGAAAATTTATATATTTTTAATAGTTAATAATGAGTATTTTATTGATACCGGACGATAGTCATCGATTTCCAATAGTAGTCGTATTTGTTCTCGCCGAACCGAAGCTAACGCGTCCTAATTAACAAGACTTTAAGCCTTTACTTTTTTTATTTTAATTTGAACAAAACACTTACCTACTTTACCTATCCCATAAACTGATCAAAATTTTATAACATAATGTTGCTTGGATTACGGTTTTAGATGGCCATATTCAGTAGCATAAATTACTCAAATACATGTAAAATAAATACGACTCAAGATTTTTATAATAAGTAGTTATGAGAATTCCGGTGTTACAGTCATCCCCCATCACAACCCGCAATTCCCCTGAAGGATATCGAACCCACAACCTTTGGATTCTCAGACTAGATAATTTTTGTCATTGCAATATCTGTTTCCATTTATAGTTAGACTATACTATTTGTCAGAAAACAAATATGGCAGACTTTCCATAGACTTAGACGTCTTTAACACATAGTGGTTAATATCTTTTTACGTTCATACTAATAAATATCAATAATTTTAACTAAAAATGTACGTATGTGAACTCAAGGTTTTAAGTTGGTGATAAAACCAAGATTGTGTTCTAAAAGTTCGTGATTATGAAATGATGAACGTTTTTAGGTTTGCTTACATTTATTTTGTTTTCTAATAGTATAGTAGCATTAATAAACGCTTATTGACACCAAATAGCGTGCCAACAGCGTTCGCATTTATTCACCGGACCGCTACTAACCCGGCGTAATTAAACAGCGGCCCTACCACGTAAACCGAAATTCGTAAATTGGGATTTGGAGGATTTGTCTCTCTCACTCTAATGACGCCTTCGTTGGAGTGACAGATAAATCCTCGAAATTTACGAATTTCGATTTTCGCGGTAGTAGGCCTGCAGTAGCCGTACCATGAGTTGGAAACTCAAGGATACGATAGGTTTTACCAGGCCTGTCCAACTAGCACGTTCGGTTCGAACTGTCAGTACCACCCCGGGGAGTACATCAGTAGGGCCTCACGGCAAGCGGTGACGCACGTCGCGCACTCGCGAATGTTTTTTATCGAATGATACATAGGTACTAATTCAACCGCTATTAGATAATTTAATTATAACAATGAACAATAAAAGAAATAAAAATAAAAAACAATATAGGTAGGAATTAAATATTGGCACTATTCCACTTGCAGGTTCGTACGTATGTGTGACAGGGACGCAACACGTCGATCGTGGTTTGCGGTCTGTCAGCACAATACTGAGTCTAGTCACAGAACACTATCAATATTACATAATATGGTTCTGTGTTTTTTTATATTGGCACATCAAAGTGGCTCCACTCCACCTGATCGTAAGTGAAAAGTAAAATGTGGGTCAATAGAAAAAGAAAAAAAGGTAAACAAACCTGCAAACCTGAATTACTTCGTAACCACATACTTTCCAAACACAATCTTGATACTATCCACAACTTAGAACCTTAAACCTTGTGTTCACATACATTTTTAGTTAAAATATCTGATATTTATTAATAATTAAGCACAAAAAAATCTTCGGACGTGTCTTACGATATTATGTCAAGGGCTAGTCGAGATTTTTTACTCATCGAAATATATCTTGTCTATGAAAAAACTAACATTTGTAGTGATGGGACATAAAACAGTTTTATTCCGTTATCGATTTGGTTTTATTCGATCGACTGTTTTAGTCACGCGATTTTCTTATTTTTTTCTTTGATATTACGAGTATACCCAACAGTATACAAAAATGATTGTTCGTGAGTCATTTGGGAAACTATTGATGTGTACCGGTACCTACAGCGTTAAGCGGCATAATTCGCGGACTTCGTGGCGGAGTTTAATATCGGATACGTGAGTATGCGGCTTAACCATGACTGCCAGAAGTGGCGGTAAATTGAGAAAAACTAAAGACAGGTATTTAAAAAAAATACTACTTTTTCGTGTTATTACGGGTTTTGTGTATTATTATATTCTTCTGATATTTACTTTATTACGGCTTAGCTTTTATATTTGGACTCCGATAATTGTAATTAGATTGGATTTTTGCAACTGGTTAAACTACGACTTGGCTATTTTATATATAGACTAAGATAAAAATTGTGATTTCGTTACACTTTTGCTACAAAATAACGCAACTTGACTTAGCTATTTACGGGCCTCATTTCGTCTTCAAAAGGTTTGTTATAAAGGTAACTTCTTTTAAATTGCCAATGGCTATCGCTCAGGAGCGTGTTTTAGTTTTCCGTCTTTGTCATTCTTTCTTATAAGTGCGACAGAGACGATTAAGCGCTAGGTAATTTTGTGTTAACTAAGAAGGCGGAATCAGATAATCGTTTTGTTTATGTACCGATTGAAAACTTCACATTGATTGAGTTGAAGTGTCAAGATAACATCAAGTTTGTTGATCAACAGACTTTCCTAATAAATTTAATAAAAATCATTGAACTGTGTAGGTAATGTGATTTCTAAGAAGTGATAATGTATGTGCAGTGATTTTTGATATCAGTTCAGTGAATAATACTATTCAAAATGTGCTGGCTAAGACAGTAAGACACAGAAAGAATTGTTGATGTAAATTTGTTGTGTTAGTGTAGTCCAAATCTCGCATGTTTTAAATTGTAGTATTTTCTAGTAATGGATAATTCAGTAAATAAGTTAACGTCGGCAACAGTTCGCAGTTACTTTAATGATTTGATCGAATTAAAATGAAAACGAAACTAGCTTTTCCTCTCAGAAACGTCCAATAAATGTTTGCATTACATTGCTGCTCAAGATTTTTATAAAAATTAATTACTCTTAAATAATAAAGGCAATCATTATATCCTTTTACTAAAATGGTTAACAACACTTTAATCTATCGTTACTTAAAAGCAATGTCGCTATGAAAGACACACACTGTATTGAGTTCGTAATTATTTCGCGAAGGATATATTTGGTCGATTAAAGTTAATACTATTCCCATCGGTCCAATCACTATTTTCATAGACAACAAATGCGATTGCCGGTCCGCCATATTTGTTTACCTTTTTTTCTTTTTCTATTGACCCACACTTTAGAGGTGGAGCCCAAATCGCGGCGGCAACGAACAGGAGACCAGAGCTTCTCAAAAGCTTGTAACTTGTAATACAAGTGAAAGTCTTTTTTTGACACTATTAATTAGACAAAGACTTCCGCTTGTATTACAAGTTACAAGCTTTCGAGAAATGGGCCTCAGCACTACTAGCAGTAACCTCTCAGTTACCCGCTAGATGCTTATTCTTTACGCTTCGCTTAAAGGGTTCCAACTTATACGTATGTACACATCGATATTTCTATTTTAACCGTTTTAGGATTAAATAAACTAGGAAAGGGCATATTCAATATAAGTAAAAGTTGAACTTATAAATATAATCAGGCCTAAAACTAAAAACAATTTGTTAACTTCGAAAGCGAGCAAAAAAAACAAACATACTTATTATTGAAGTATAAAATTTTGCGAGGCCCTTGCAGGGTTCATGTGTTCTATCTACCCCCAACTATAATATCTCATGTACCATGATTGCAAATAAATGAATATGTATATGAAGAAAACCTCCATTTTCATAGAATATGATGCTAAATATATCCCTTAACAAATTACCATTAATTTAGTTACACCCTTTATCAGAGAAAAGGCTTCCATTTTCGACTGATTTTCAATAGTGGTCAGTATAATTATCTTCATATTTACCAAAACAAATACGTGTCCTTGCCATATACGTATTGAATACCTATTTGAATATGTATTAGGACAAATAATTGTCACTGTTAGAATTTCATTGCGACTTCATTTGAATTCCATAATTTCGAATCTAAATATATAGTAGGTACCTAATTTATTATAAATTCATATTATGTCAATTGCACGCCGAAACTTATATCAAAACAGTAATAGCTTGTGGAATATTATTATTAATGATTATATTGGTTAGAGAGTTGAAAATGCACCAACTCCCCCTATCAAACTATGTACGTAAATATAAATTTCATAGTAGGTACTTTTAGTAATTTAATTAAAAGCTTTACAAGCTTATTTTACTTAAAAACTTGTACTACGTAGCAATAAATCAAAATTAAAATTCGTATTTTATATTTATTGACATCTTATATTAAATTTATGCTTTTTTTACTTTATTAACCGACTTCAAAAAGGAGGAGGTTAACAATTCGTCGAAATCTTTTTTTTTTTTTTATGTATGTTCCCCGATTACTCAAAGACGCGTGGACCGATTTCAAATATTCTTTTTTTGTTTGAAAGGGTATACCTTCTAGTTGGTCCCATTGTCACCGAATCCAGATCTGATGATGGGATCCTGGAGAAATCGAGGGAACTCTTCAAATGTTGTAGGCACACATGACATTTTTCATTTATTTTCGAAGACTAATCAAGTATTTGCATCTAGTCATGAACATCTTAAGTTGGTGATCTGATGATGGAAGGTACAACTCTTTAGCAATTAGGAGTTGGGGGATAATTCTTTAAGTATAACATATTTCGTGTATTTTGGAAGCTATTTGAGTATTTGCCTTTAGGTGGTCATCCTTTCATGTTGGTGAGCTGATGATGTAAGGTACAACTCCTTGGAGATTAGGAGTTGGGGGATAATTCTTTAAATATAACATATTTCATATATTTTGGAGGCTATTCGAGTATTTGCCTTTAGGTGGTCATAGTCTCATGTTGGTGAGCTGATGAGGAAAGGAATAACTCCTTAACGATTAGGGGTTGGAGGATCATTCTTTGTATATATAACAAATGTCATACATTTTCGAGATCTATTCAAGTGTTTGCTTAGTAGTTATGACATGTCGGTTAGCGGTTAGTGATTCTTTAAATAATATTGGCATGCTAAGTCTGTTACCTTTGAAATTGTTTTTGTATTCATATAAGTTCGCCAGTTCAGGTTTTATGGCCTAATACAGTGCAGTACATTCTAATTATAAGTATTTAGAGCATACTGAATAACGATTTTATATTTACACTACTAAAAAGCAAAAAATAAAATATTTTAAAAATAAAAATAAAACCGCCTTCAAAAATTCGCCCGAACTAAAAAGTTAAAAATAATTTTGGTTCCTACTTCTTAGGATTTCCTACCCAAACCTTTAAACCTTTTACCCTATTCATTGAAATAAAACATTATGGCTAGGTACCCTACAGATTTCTTAGAAGTCGGTGCCAAGCCAAATATGTTCACTTTGCGAGTACTTATAATATATGTATTTGATAGAGCTTTGTAATATACTGTCACTCCGGTTATGCTTTCATGAAAATGACTGAGGCAGACCATTCTGTTGATAAAAGCGTAATCGGAGTGACAGTAAGTTACAAAGCTCTATCTAATATATACCTATGAACGTATTCGGCTTGGCACCGACTTCTAAGAAATCTGTAGGGTACCTAGCCATAATGTTTTATTTCAATGAATAGGGTAAAAGGTTTAAAGGTTTGGGTAGGAAATCCTAAGAAGTAGGAACCAAAATTATTTTTAACTTTTTAGTTCGGGCGAATTTTTGAAGGCGGTTTTATTTTTATTTTTAAAATATTTTATTGATTAAATTTTATTATTACTTAGGTAATTCATTCTGCATCCGCATTTGTCGCGGTATTCGATCAAATTCATTGTTATTGTGAAGGGGGTCAACAATATTTTGTTTTTATTAGAAGATATGTTTCAAAAACACAACAATATGTTTTACTAACATAAAAAGCACTATTTTATAGATTTAAATGCTAAAAAATGCTTAACAAAACTATGGTTTAAAAACTGACTCGAATGACCGTGTCAATGACAACTAGAGGGAATAATAAAGTTATATGTAGGTATAAAAATTAACAATGACAATACGCGAGAGGTATATTTTTTAACACAATGGCAGCAAAATACTTTGCAGTTCTTTATTAAATTCGACTTCATTTGCATCTGGCAGGACGGAGGTATTAACTTTTCTCTTTCGAAATCATAACCGATTCTCCCATTTTCATATTGTTACCATTTCTGTTAATCAAGATACTGATTGTTCTTAATTTATTTCAACTGTCTAACATGAGTATTTGGGTTTCGTCGAAACGACAAATAGAATAAATTATTAGTTGTAAAATGATATTGATAAATATATTTACTATGTAGGTATAGTCGGGAATCGCTTCATAAAATATTCTATTTAGTATATTTATATAATATTCACATTATTTGCATTGCTACGCATATGTGAATTTCCTGGAGCTGGAAGCATCCGTAGGCTACGGTAATTGCTTACCATCAGGCGGACCATCAGGTTGTTTACCACCGTCTAGCGTCTTAGTTTAAAAAATATGAATTACGAATTAATTTAATAGTAGATTGTTCAGCAAGGGCATAAAGTGGCCCATATTTATCCAAGGCAATTTAAATAGTAGACGAGAATTTACATTTTATACCCATGTTGTACACTCTGCTTTTCACTTCGTTTGCGAGGAGGAAAGTAAAACACATTTTCACTGCAATGTACACAACGAAGTTGTCATACTCATAAAGCGAAATAAGAAAAATATATAACCGATACCCGCCAACTCATTTTTTTTTCAGCCTGTGATCAGAGTTTCAGTAGCCCGGTTTTATGCCAAGTCGGAGCGTTTTTGAACGATAATCGATATCATCTATTTAATGTGATTAATGACAGAAAATACATAATTCTAATATTGTACTTAATATAAATAAAATAATGTAACAAGTTGAAACGTGTGGTTGACGTAACTAAAGACCGAAGAGCTGGCGACTTCCTCGCACAACGCATCAGCATTGCGATATTTACAGCGAGGAAATGCCGCCAGCATCCTCGGTACAATGACAAAAGAGCTAATCTTAGATATAGGTTAGGTTAAGTAGATTAGTTTTAGATTTAATGTATGTACATAAATTGTATTTTTTGAAAATAAATCTAGGTATATTAAAAAATACCGATTTCTATAATTCTTCTATTAACTTCGAAACAAACCGTGATGATGGGATCTTGTAGAAATCGGTTGAAGTTGTTTTTTTTTTGTTAACAAATAAACGCTGGATAATGTATACAGTTGCTGTACGGAACCACACTATTTGTAAGAAAAAATGTTGTACTTATCTCTAAGAGATCTACTCTGTCGCGCAAATATCTCTCAATAACAATCAGACTCAAAGGTAAATTCGAAATAGCCCTAAGATACGATGCTATTACCGTACCAATAAACAAATCACCCTCAAGAGACAACCTCCAAGTCCTAGAAACAATTTGTTGATTAATTTTAAACTCGTTAACAGACTGTAAGGGATTCGATAGCTTAGGAGAGCAAAAAGAAGCAGTTGACCTTTTGTACCAGATTTTATTTTGACAACTCTTAGACAACTGAACAGAACAATCCAAAAAAAGGCAATAGACAAAAAAGGAATAGAAGAAGTAAATAAACATTATATAAAACCTACATGCTATGAACTAGATTGGATATTAAATCCTCAACATCATCCCCCTCGTGTAGCGAAGCTACACAAGTTCGTCTTGAAGTCGAGCCAGCTTCCTGACGGGCCTCTTTAGTACGCCCCCTTTGGTAGCTACGTCAGCTACTCTGACCACTCCATCTCTGCCCGGGTATACTTCTGTTATGCGACCTATAGGCCATGCACCTCTGGGCATGTCTGGGTCGACCACTACCACCACATCGTCTATCTTCAAATTCGAAAATGGCTTTCCGATGTTTCTCTTCGGCTTGAGAGTGGGCAAATATTCCTTAAGCCACCTAGTCCAGAAGTGTTCGGACAAACGAAGAACTTTTTGCCATTCTTGTCGTCTTAAGAATACTCCGTCGTCTAAACATGCTGGCAACTGCTGAGGCGAGGAGGTGCCTATCAGGAAATGGGATGGTGTAAGGCTCTCGAGTTCCCCATTTTCCGTGACATAAGTCAAAGGTCTAGAGTTGACCAGCGCTTCTGCTTCTAGAAGGAGAGTATTCAGCAGCTCTTCTCTTGGGTATCTTTCTCTCAATGTTACTAGAAGAGCTGTCTTCACGGTCTTAACAAGTCTCTCCCAGCATCCACCCATGAATGGCGAAGCTGGAGGAATGTAGCACCATTTTATGCATTTGGTGGCAGCAAAGTCTTGCACGGCATCGCTGTAGAATTCGCGAAGTAATCTATTGGCGCCGACGAAGGATGTGCCGTTGTCCGATAAGAGTTTACTAGGTAGTCCACGACGTGCGGCAAAGCGACGGATGCTCATGATGGCAGAGTCTGCTGATAGACTTGTTACAATCTCTAAGTGAACTGCTCGTGTCGTCATGCAAGTGAAGAGAGCTATCCATCGTTTTTCTCGTCGACGGCCGATTGATACCTCGACTGGGCCGAAATAGTCCAGGCCGGTGTTCGTGAATGGGCGTTTGTGGTGCTCTAGTCGAACATCTGGTAAGTCACCAGATGGTGGGATCTGAGGCATTGCTTTGCGTTTGATGCAAAAGGCGCATCTTCTTGCAACCATGCGTACTTCGCTGCGACACCGAAATATCCAAAACTTCTGTTTAAGTTCATTGATCACCAATTCGTTAAATGCATGTGCGGCTTGGACGTGGTAGTGTCGGATAAGAAGACGAACAGCAGGGTGACGTCCATCAAGGATAATGGGTGACGTGGTGGTGTAATCAACGTTTTTCATGTGCTTGATGCGGCTGTCCAGCCTGAGGAGGCCATCTTCGTCGATCATTGGGCAGAGAGGATTCAGTTTGCTAGACTTGGGCAAGGGCTTGGCATCTCTGATTAAGGCGAGCTCTTCTCTGAAGGATTCAGTCTGTGCTTGACGAAGAATGGCGCTTTCAGCCTTCTGCATCTCGGCGGCGGACAGCGGTGGAAGCTTGGGTAAAGAAGGGTTAGTATCGCTTTTAGAATTTGGGTTGCGACTTGCCAAAAGAGATCGAAATTTATTTGTGCACTGAAATATACGTGCAGCTGCGCGAACCAGGCGTATCCATTCACTGAAACGTGAGGGATCTGGCAACACCGATGAAGGTTTATCCAGATTGGTAAGTCCTACATGCACCTTAGAGGGCTTTAACTCTTCCAAGATGGATGTAGTTTCAGGCGACGATGGTTCTTTGGGCCATTCACTGGATGGCAACAATAGAAAATCGGGTCCAGAGAACCACCGCGATAAGTCGATATCACGGTCCTTTAGTCTTGTTGCATCGTCCGCCACATTCAAACCACCAGGCACAAATTTCCAATTGTTGACGTTGGTAATATCTGTAATTTCACCCACGCGGTTTGCAACAAATGGCTTGAATGTACGCGCGTCACTGCGAATCCAACTTAAAACTGTAGTTGAATCAGACCAAAAATAAATCGAATCTGGGACAATGTCGTGACCGGAACACACAGTGTTCGCAAAACGGGCCGCAATCAGGCCAGCTTGGAGCTCCAGACGTGGTATAGAAGTGGGTTTCAGCGGGCTAAGACGCGCCTTTCCACCAATGAGAGACAGCTTCACCGAACCATTTGAAAACGTAAAGCGCCAATATGCGACACAAGCGTACGCTTCTTCGCTTGCATCAGCGAAAGTGTGAAGTTGTCTGTCCTTGATGGTCTCATCTTGAAATCCGCATCTGTACCAACGGGGAATTTTGACGTTAGTAATCTTTGCCAGTTGATGAGACCAAGCTTGCCATTTTTTAATAATATCTGATTGCAGCTCAGTGTCCCAATCGATACCAGTTCTCCAGGTTTGCTGAAATAAAATACGACCTTGAATAACCAAAGGAGTCAAGAGACCGAGAGGATCGTATAACGACATTAGATAGGACAGCACTTTCCGTTTTGTTAAATTGTCCTTTTCAGGAATTTGGGGCCCATTGCGAAAGCTGAAGGTGTCGCTGTTGGGATGCCAGATAAGGCCCAAAGTCCTGACGAAGGCTTCAGGTCCTAAATGTACGTTTTCAGGCAGAGGAGTTCGTAAATCCTCGGGTACGGCTGCGAGTGCGGCGGGTACGTTAGAAACCCAACCACGCATCTCCATGCCTGCGGCTTTGTGTACGGTCACGATGTCTGCTGCGAGTTGTGCAGCTTCAGGTACATTATCAAGGCTACCTAAAAAATCGTCCATGTAATGATCATGGATGATTGCTTTTGAGGCCGTGGGAAAAGATTCCTCAAACTCTTTCGCGTTAAGGTTTTTTATGTATAAGGCTGTGCACGGGCTGCATGCAGCACCAAATATTACGGAGGTCATCCTATATTCTTTCAACTCTGAGCGAGGGTCATCCCTCCATATATAGCGTAACGCATCGCGGTCTTCCTGCCTAATTTTTATTTGTGGGAACATTTCTTTCACGTCAGCTGTCATCGCTACTAAGCCTTCACGAAAACGGAAGAGTATGTGTAATAGGGACTGCAAAAGATCAGGCCCTGCGAGTAAAAGTGAGTTTAAGCTCACTCCTAAAGTCTTCGCGGCAGCGTCATGGACTACGCGTAGTTTTCGTTTTTGAGGATGTATAACAGGAAAGTGAGGTAAATACCAACGCAAAGATTTGTTTGTTTTAAATGTGTTCATAGTATCGTGGTATGTTTCCCTTGGACACTCTTCTGTGTAACCTTTTGAAATCATATTATTGATAAATGCACAATAGTCTTTTTTAAACTGGGCATCGCGAGCCATTCGCCTTTCCAAACCTTGGAACCTTGAAAGTGCCTGAGGGTAACTATCAGGAATATGAGGGACGTCTTTACGCCACAACAGGCCAACTTCGAACCTACCTGACGGCAAACGTTTGGCCGTATTTTCTAAGACCTCTAAAGCATGTTTATCCTCTTTAGAGCACAAATTTTCTGGTTTAGATATGCCTATGGCATCAAGATGAAAATAATCTTTAACGAGTTCGTCCATGTTAGAATCACTATTATCTTTGGTGGAGATGTGATTTATGAAATGCACCGGCTTAGTTAAGCTACTCGATTTTCCATGAAATACCCAACCTAGCGCCGTACGTGTTGCGATTGGTTCGGTTGGGGTACCTTCCCTAATTTCACGGCATATAGTTAGATACCAATGCTCGCCACCGAGCAAAACTTTAGGTGTAGCATCTGTTATTGTGAGAACATCTACTAGATCACTCAAGTGTGAATATTTCGTGATCTCACTTTGGTTGACAGTTTGTGTAAACAGTGACAGCGATTGCATAGCTTTGGCGTTGTGTACGGTGTATGTTGCAGAACATTGCTTACCCTTAATTGAAAATCTCACATATTGATAAGGTTTCTCTGCTGACATTCCACAGACTCCGTCAATTTTTACAGAACGCATGGGGCCCGTCGCCCCAATGTGGCGTGCCACTTCCCAGTCAATCATAGTTGTCATGGATCCCTCGTCAAGCAAGGCGTATGTATCATATTTTCCTTGAGGTCCGCTTACCTCAACCGGAATAACTCTTAAAAATACCTGAGATTGTAAATCTATCATTTCATTGTTTAGGTTAGGCTCCATGACGTTTGAAATTGTAACAGTTTTATCAAGATTTTTTTGTTCAATATTATTGCAAGAGGAAGAAGGAGGAGAAGGAGGAGCAATATTAAATACTTGGGGCGCAGCCGCTGAATGTAGGAGCGGGTGATGGAAACGCTCGCACCCGTCAATACCGCATCGACCGATTTTACATGACTTCCAACGATGTGTTTTAGATTTTAAACATTTGTAACATATTTTAGCCTCACGTAACCAAAGCCACTTATCATCTAGTGTTAGTGATTTAAAATCATCACAGTCCGTTAGTTTATGCTTCTTGTCACAATAACGACATAAATCAGTATTTGTGTTACGTGCAGATGTCACATGTATGTGTTCACTTCGTGTAAATTTGTGTGTAAAATTATTTCCGGTTGTACCGGACCGCCTACCTGAACTAGAATTAAAAGCACTGTTTTGCCTACCTAAATCAGGCATTATTGCGCCAGAACGCCTACCTAACTCTGGCAAAACTGCTCCAGAACGTTTAGCGTAATCTGGTACTAAACCAAAACGATTGTGTTTGACAGCTTCGATATCAAGAAACTCCGATAATAACTGTATCTTAGGTATAGATCTGTCACTTTTGTACGCAAAATCTTTCCACTGACTGTACAATATCGGTGTCAGTTTACTCAACACAGAATGAAATAATTCTACAGAATAAATATGTTCTATCTGCTCTAAATTTCTAATTACTGCTATGCAATTGCGTAGTCTACAAGCAAAGTTGGTAAGATCCTTTTGATCAAAGCTTATCTTAGGCAGATTCCGCACGAGCGCGATCTCGTGTAGCACGATCATTTCGGGGAGCGCGAACGTCTGCTCCAGCACGTCGAGCACTTGCTCGGGCCGCTCCGCCGTGTACAGCAATGACGACACACTTTCCAGGGCTTGGCCGCGCAGCGCGCCGCTCAGTCGCACAAGATTCTCTGTAGGCGTAAACAAATGTTGAGTATCTCGGTAAACGCGCTTAAACATTAGCCACTCTGTAGTCTTACCACTGAAAGGCGTAAGCTGTAATTTGTGTGAACATCTTTGCGAATAAAAAATAGGCTCGGATTGTTTTGACGGCAAGTGACAATGATTGTTATTTGAATTGTCAGACGTCATCGGCATAAATGGCAACGCCTTGTTATCCGTAGAGGTTTGCAATAAATTAGAATTATCATTTATTGGAATTTGAAATGTCACAGGATTTTTGTAAACATCACGATGACTTTCATGATTTTCAGATATGCGATGTAGTACAGAATTTTCATGATTGCGATGTAATGTAATCAAATCATTTGAATGATGACAATTTTGACGTGGAATATTTTGTTCATGTGAGAAATATGGGCTAGCCGGTTTGTTTACATTTCTCATCTGAATAAAATTTGTTTCAACGCCCAAATTTCTTTCTTGAACGGGAACCGTAGCAGCCTCCACGTTTGTAGGCGGAATATTTATTGTACCCGTATCAATGTTATTGTTAATTGGAGGGCGGCCGCTACGGTTTACGTCTTGAACCCACGATGCGGTACGCGAATAAGCTTGACTAACCGTTCTAGTAGTAGATCGTCCGTCAGCTCCTTGAGCCGCCAGTCTTGCCGCTATTTCGAGTTCTTCCACTTGTTTAGCCTGTTCAAAAAGCTTACGCTCGAAGTCAAGTCGCCTGCGGGCGACCTCTTGTTCGCGTTGGAGTTGTTCGTGTATGAGCGACTGCTCACGTTCAAAAAGCTGCTGTTCGCGCTCCATGCTGCGGCGTGCCAACTGTGCCTCCTCGTTCAATCTCAGTGCCTTTATTGTGGCAGATGAACGAGAAGACGACACTCGCGACCTGTTACTAGGAGAAGCACTAAAAATACGATCAGAGCTAGTTGAAAGTTGTTGGCGTGGCGTTTCAGGGCCCTCAAGGGCAGTCGTTGTGGGAGTTCCAGTGGCAATGATCGAAGCGGTGTCTAACTTTGAAGACCGACCATGCCCTCCCGCAGCGACTGCGGCAGAGTCCGAGTTCGCCTTGCCAGCGATTTTTGCTGGTGTGGTCAATTGTTTCTTTTTGGAACGCGTGATCATTTTATCACCCGACGAGATAGGACCATAAATGTAAGGGATTCGATAGCTTAGGAGAGCAAAAAGAAGCAGTTGACCTTTTGTACCAGATTTTATTTTGACAACTCTTAGACAACTGAACAGAACAATCCAAAAAAAGGCAATAGACAAAAAAGGAATAGAAGAAGTAAATAAACATTATATAAAACCTACATGCTATGAACTAGATTGGATATTAAATCCTCAACACAGACATTTGCCCAAACTTGGTAAACTTGTTAATTGGCTATGGTTCTGTCATGCAAGCTAACTCTGAACTATCTATACGTAAGCTAGGGTCAGATATACTTAGAATTCGAGGATTAGAGCGATTTGACTAAAGTTTAGTCAGGAATATTACGAGTAGATTACTCGTATAAGTTGGCATTTGAGATTGATAGGTATTCGCGTTTTGCAAACCCATTGTGACCTATCCGGTGCCGTATGGCACCGACTTTTGTTTCATCATCATAAACTTAAAAGCAGGGCTCTTGTCTGAGGAGCAATTTCCATGTGGTCCTTTCCAGTGCCTTTTCCTTAAGACCCTGATACGACACGACGTCTACTTTTTCTTTCACTTGGTCCATGTACGCCCTTCTTGGCCTTCCTCTTTTCCCCTTCCCCTCTACTTTTCCTTCTATGATGGTCTTAATTAATTCGTCGTGTTGTTTACAGAAATAAAAAAAATATAGCTTCATATCGCCTAAATTGACCTCAGAAATAATATTCTACAATATTTTCCAATTCTGAGACGTGAAATAATTCCTTAATAAGTACTCATGCAATGATTCATGTTTCGGCTGTGATTTTCTATAAGCTTTCTCTAGTTGTTTCCGTTCTAGAACTTCCGGATTTTAGCGAGATAAGATTCGCATATGGTGGCTCTACCACATAAAGTGAGACCATAGGTAGGATAGGACCATATATCCTTTTGCTCCTTTGAGCCACTTACTCTATTAGGTACCTACTTCTCTTTACCTGCAGAAAACAGATTTATACTTAAAAGTCTCGATAAAGTTGGAAAGCAAATAACAAGAAGCGCTGACATTTCAAATAATGATCTTTCTGCAAACCTTGCATCGATATAACATAATTTTATATCGGACACTTCTTTGAAATGTAAGATAGTAAGATCCACGTGCAAATTGCAGCAGTAGTTTTTATTCCTACCAACTGCATTAAAGTATTGGCATTACTTAGGCAAAGCTTGGTCCAAGTTAGCTAATACCTACATCAGATATTGACATATCAGTCCCCTATTTTGCCATAATTACAAGTGTGACAGTTGTAAAATATCCGTTACTGACGTCATAAGCCTCCGAAGGCTACGAGTACCGCTTACTATCAATTTCCCAGTAACATACAATTATTACTAATAACGTTATTACATAGTTAATAAACTATTTTTTATTTTCCGAAACCCGTGACAATTGTCGCAAGGTTTAGTACAATTTTCAATAAACATCTTGACATGAGGTTCGGCTTATGTCGAAATTTCGCTACATTTGCCGTTTTTATGACAATTATAATTTAACTTCGCAAAAAGTAGATTTACTGTTGATATATTATTATTAAAGTTCCTGCACTACATTTTATGGTGGTGGCAAACAAAAGCACGGCCCTTCTCATGGTAAGCGGTAAATGTAGCCTATAGACGTCCCGATTGGAGAAAAAGTAAATTAACAATAGTAGCACTTGTCAACGTGGTGAAATCGAAGTCAGGTGGCTTACAAATACAGTACTGATCCATAAATAAGGGCAAGGGCATGATAAGAATAATATTCAGTAGACTTATGATGGTCCCGTTGTTTATCGTTTGTCGTTGTTGCCGTCAGGTTCTAACAAATATGTAAGTGCGACAGTGACGAGTAGCACGATAAACGGTAAACGCGTGGCCATAAATAAGCCATCAGAATAGAAAAAATGGAAACGATTTATGGTGTTTTCTTTTCGTTTTTGAGCCCAGCTCTGCGAAAAAATCGCATAAATCGGCACTCTGCACTAAAACTGAACCCGTTGTGTTTTTGTAGTTTTGTTAATTAAATTTATATTGGTTTTGCAAATATTGTAAATTTATTTACTTTGAATCGACATTTACCTAAGTTTATTATTCTAGTTTTCTATTATAGTATAAATTTTACATCTACAAAACATTAATAAAATTCGATTTGGGATATCAATAATATAAAAAGAAAATGGGAAACGGCCGAACCACGTAATTTACTTGGAAAACTGCTCTAACTTCCAAATATTGCCCTGCATCGAGAACATTTTAATGAAGTTCTTTGTACTGTTATAATGAACTTTTTCAGAGGAATTTCTGGAATATCGGATAAATGCTCAAAGCGTAACATTTTTATTTTGCAAGGACTGTCGACTTTTCGAGGATAAAAAGAAGTCTAAATATTTTATTATATGCGAAAAATAAAGGGAAATTAAAATGTGTTTGACAACGGGAAGTCGAGCTTTAATGCAACAATAGTAACTACTCTAATTAAAATGCTATTATATATGGATCGCACTTGTCTGGTTTGTCTGAGTTTTACCTTTACTGAAACAAACCGTGTGGTGACGGCAGTAAGAATACATTTGTCACCACCCCAACTCCTCCTGCGGGTGTCGTAAGAGTCGACTAAGGGATTAAAGTGTCACTGACCATTCTACATTCTACAATATTGATAATGGGCAGCAGCGTCATCATAGTGGACACATTACTGCTCCGCTTGCCCAGCGTGGCGATTATGGGCATTTACCTCCTAATGCGTCCTAATACGCATAGTTAATAGGAGAGGCCTACGTCCAGCAGTGGACTAACATAGGCTGATGATGACTGAAACAAACAGAATTTCAGAATCGGCTCTTATTATATATGAATAAATATTTAGTATTATAGATGTAGGGTGACCTAAGTATTTTATCTAAAAAATTGCTAGGCTCGGCCATCGAGGTAGGTAGGTACCTACCTTAACTAGTTATTTTGAAATTGTTTAGTGATTATATAACATAATTGTATAATTTGTATTTAGCACCTTTTTTTATTTCTACTAGATGTACCTAGAATTATTACGAATCAACTCAAAAATCTAAAATACCCGCATGGTAGATATTGACTGCTTTTTTAAAATCGTACCACTATTATTTTACACCCTGTAAGTACTTACATTAATTTATGCACTTTTCTAAGATCATGGAAATACCATGGCATTGGGCATTTTGTTCGGGCATATGACCCACTGCGTACACAGACGAAATAGGGCTAGGAATGTAGGTAAATGTAAGTGCTACTGAGTGGTATGAGTCGCATTCTTGCAAGGCATGGGATAATTGAGGAAAAAAATAAAAACGATTGTATGAACCTAATACTACCTACTTATTATCGTGTTTTAGTGTACATGAACCGCACTTTTGCACAATGACAGTCATAACCCTATTAGCGTTATTTCGGCACCCGCCACAGTTCTAGCGCGCCTGGGGTCCGCTTGGCAACCTAATCTTAAGATTTTTTGAGACCACTATTTTTTGAGAAAATGACTGCCATTTGGCCTTTCAACCCAGAGGAAAAAACTAAGCCTTATTGAGATTAGAGACCGGTTTTCTCACGATGTTTTCCTTCGCCGAAAAGCTAGTTCTGAATAGCAAATGACATTTCGTACATAAGTTCCGAAAGACTCATTGGTTCGAGCTGGGGTTTAAACCCAGAATCTTCCAGATTGAAAGACCAACATCTGCTACCCACTACGACCAGTAGGTCACAACCGTTTACGCAATTATACAATGCTGAAAGTAAAATCATTAAAAAGACTATTTCGGATACAAAAATCGAATAACTTTTTTTTCCCGGTTGATACACACGGAAAAATTACACATTTTGAAAAGTGAGATTTATTTTTTTATTTTAAAGTTAGTTTGGTGTCTGTACGCTAAAAATCATAAAGCGGGTCAAAAACGCCCAATGACCTTTAGCCCTTTGACCATTTGACAGCTTTGTTCAGGCATTCAATTTCGAACCTTACGTTTTTGTAAATTGATTTGATTTTGTTTTTTATATGACTACAAATATGTTGCCAATACCCATTAAAGGGTTAAAAACGGGCCAAGCGTGAGTCAGACTCAGACACGAAGTGTTCCGTAGCAGCAAATATACCTAAATAACAATATACTATGTAATAAAATATTATATGAATCTAGGTCGAAATATGTATTTACTTCGTGCATAATAGTACATTTTTTTATATAAAATGTAAAAAAACTACCTCAAGGTAGTAACGACCTCAGGGTGCTTAAAACAAGTTGCCAATCGCTAACGCTTAATCGTCAATCGTAAACCAAAGACAGTTAGCTGACTATGAAATATGACGCATGAATCACACGAATATGAAAGAGTGACAAAGAGGGAAAACTACGATACGCTACTAAGCGTTAGCGATTGGCAACGTGGCTAAGCATCCAGGAATACGCACTTAGTTATTCGGTTCCCTCATGTTACACTGTGTATTGATTCGTCGATATGTAATGTAATGAAACACAAGCTTTTTAATATCCGCTCTTTAGGGTCTGTTGTGATAAATTGTTTCACGAAATGAAATTGTATTTAAATCTGAGACAAAGGGAAGGGTAGTCGGAAATAAATGTTATAATTAAAAATAAGTCGAGCAGAAGTATAAATAAATGAAAACGGACACAAATAATAATTACTTACAAATCGACTGCATCTTTATATTTGCTTTTTGGTTTTATTTATAAGGGTGCAAAGTTGTGTTTACCTTTCGTGCTAATATTAAGAGCTGAGCACGTGAAAGATTCCAAATTTTCATGAGCCTAGTTCAAAGATTCCAGTTTTGGACCATAAGATTCCCATGGTTCAAAAGGTGGAATCTTGAGCTTACCCGCCTCCCTAGGCTTGATGATTGAAGAAACTTCGTTCTAAATCGGAATAGGTATAAAGTCTTTCACTTTACCTGTAAGAAGAAAATATTGAGACTCAAAATCAAATGAAGAAATAGATAATTTCTTTAGAAATAAAACAAAAGATCGAATATAAAGTTAAATATACTTAGTGCAAAACTTTCTGGCGACTAGTGGCATCATGCTATCTCAATATAATTTAATTTTCATCACACTTTATTTCTCACTTGCTTTCTAAGCGCGCCATTGCTTGCATGCATCGCGGGAGTAATAAAAAAAAAAAATTGTTTTAAAACTAATTTTTTTGCTCGCAAGTAACATTGCTTTGTCGCATTTATGTCGCAAAACATTGTATGCAACTATGCACAACGGTCGGTAAACGGAATACTAACTCAAGTCTTTAAAAGCCCTCCGCCTGCGGCGCGCCGCGGCGTCGGGCTTATAACACTCTCGTTAGTACCTAATACCGTATTACCTTCCTAGATGCACAATTACCATTTCATACAAACGAAGGCGTAATTGGAATGACAGAGACAGAAATTCGGAATTTACGATTTTCGATGTTCGCGGCAGGCCGTTTAATCTCAGATTATCTTAGAGATGATTAGCTGATTAACGTTCAATCTACACTAGTACAGTCGCCAACATATATCGAAGCGGCCACGGTGCTCAAAAATATCTGAACATGAACTCTAACGCAATGACTTTAGAGGCCATTGGCCCGACTACGAACCACGAACGAAGTGTAGGCAACACTGTCACACTTACGCACAAATTCACAAGTGCGTAAGAGAGGCAACACTTTGTTCGTGATTCGCGGTAGGGCCTCTGGGTGCTTAGACAAGTTGCCAATCGCTAACGTTTAATCGCCAATCGTAAAAAGGCAGCTAACTGCCTTTGTCACACTAATGTGAAAGAGTGACAGAGAGGGAAAACTACAATACGCTACTGAGCGTTAGCGATTGGCAACTTGGCTAAGCACCCTGGGAGCTTACACAAGTTGCCAATCGCTAACGCTTAATCGTCAATCGTAAATTAAAGGCAGCTAACTGTCTTTGTCGCACTAATATGAAAAAGCGACAGAGAGGGAAAACTACGATACGCTACTAAGCGTTAGCGATTGGCAACTTGGCTAAGCACCCTGGGAGCTTACACAAGTTGCCAATCGCTAACGCTTAATCGTCAATCGTAAATTAAAGGTAGCTGTCTTTGTCGCACTAATTTAAAAGAGCGACAGAGAGGGAAAACTACGATACGCTACTAAGCGTTAGCGATTGGCAACTTGTCTAGCATCCTGCTCAGATATCTGTGACCACCGTGGGGCTCCGATATATCTGATGGCGAGTGACGTATTTACGGTAGCTAAGGTATTATAATTAAGACTAATTAGTTTCTCCTTTGACATGGACTAATCGCTTTATAATAATATGTGCCTTATGTATTCCGATACCACAATCTAATTTATTGCTCAACATTCACCAGTTGATACCGAGCGGGCGAGCTGTTCAAAATTATGTGCACATCAATAAAAACAAAAATAAATAAACAACATTATACTAAAGAAGAATGAAATAATGGTAGATTACAATACGAGCCTGCTAAGTTGATCATATCACTCAAGGAGGTATCGTACGCCCGAGCTGTAAACGAGGGTGCATAAGACAGCAGAGAGTGTAATGATCAATGAACAAGAGTTCCATACGACGTCTTTAAAAAAATCTGCGAGGAAAAACTGACTTTTAGTAACACTTTTACTAATCGTTGTCGCTAGGAAATTAGTCATTACTACTTATTTAGGTAATCCAAAATTTCTGTCGAAACCGTTTTATATAATATATGTAATGGACATTATATTATTCTTGTTCCGTACTTGAAGTTCACATTTTCATATAAGTAATACAAGAAAATACAACAAAATACCTAATAAATAACCGCAACAAACATTTGAAAGTCCCTCAAAACCAAATAACAAACAAAATGGTAACCAAATTACAGTAATAAAATGTATCAATACAGCGCGCGCATATAACATACGAAAATTTAAGCGCACGTAAATTTCCAAGGCAGCAACAAACGGCCAATTATAAAAAAATCTGCGAATCATTTATCATAAATTCATAAAATAAAATTATGATTAAACGTAGTGTGATTTATAATTTAAAATTATGATTACTTTGTTATTTTTATTTATTAATTTGACACGATCTAAATATTTTACTAAACCACAGACCGTACACTTCGCTTTTAAATTTTACATGTGCCAATGCTAATAAGAACTTCCTAAAATGGTTTTCCTGCAGGTACTTTGTATTTATTTGTCAAGTTCGTACAAAAATGTGTAGTGAAATATAAAAATTGCCTCCCGTTAGCTTGTTACTGACTGAATATACGAAAATGTATAAATATTATCATGGCTTTGACGAATATATTTATAACCTGGCAAAAGCATTCTCGGCAACTTTTTCCTTTCCATTGTAGGTACTTAATTTAATAGCTTTGTTACTAGGCAACATCGCAAGACCGGGTATAACTAATAATAAAACGGTTTTAACAAAATACATACGTAGTAGGTACATTACGGAACAAGTGCGAAAAAAATTAAGTCCGAAACGAATGGCGATAAATAATTAAAACACGACGAGTTGTATAACGAGTACGTATATCATACGACGTTTTCAGTACAGAATGTCCCTCCGAAGTTTCGTCCTGACAAAAAATGAACCACTTCTCGCACTAGTACGTAAAAAATACCAACTGTACCAAAATATATGTAGTAATAGTAAGGCTTGTTCACGAAATGAAGTAGCCAATGCTGTATAATTCTATTTTTTTGTATGAGACCATACCTTAGTATGGGTGTTATTACAAAGAAGGGCTCTTTGCCTATCTTCTCGGACGCTGTGGTTGATATTAATATTTTTTTTTTTCATAATTATGGACTTTTATTTAAACTTCTGGATTTAAGTAGTGTTTCTTTTTATTTTACCATTTTGGATCATTTAGTTTCCCAATGGGTTTTAACTAAATTACAATAACGATACTATAATAAACTGTGAATCTCGTGTCTACAATTTTTATGAACTATTTCAAAACTAGCATTGTTGAAATCGTCTCGGAAATTCGCGCTTTTTGGGCCTGAACTTTTGCATTCAGCATTATCTGAAGTTATTTTGATTTTGACGACTTTTAAGCGAATGCTTTTGTATATTGGATTGTTAAACATAAAACAGAAGAATCAATTTATTATTACAAGTCCCATGGCTGTTAGAACTACATGGGTCTGTTGCGTAACAGTAAAGACAGATTTTACGATGGCTACTCTATTTCGTGAACAAACTTTACCTACCTATTATAATTATGTATGTCAAGCTCCGTAGCTTAGTTAGTAGTGGTAGTGACCCTGCCTACGAAACGGGAGGTTCCGAGTTTGAATAGCTGTCTCTCTGTTTGTTATGATTGAATCTCTAATGTCTGAATCTATAATTCTGTATGTATCTATCTATATATATAAAAGAAGAAGCTCCCTTATAAAGATGCACGCACAGCCTAAACCCCTGGTCCTATAGACTCCAAATTTGGCACGTAGGTTCCTTTTATGGTGTAGACGAGCACTAAGAAAGGATTTTACAAAATTCACCTTCTAAGGGGTTGAAATGGGGGTCCAAAGTTTGTATGGCGAAATAAGATTAGTTGAACTATTTGATCCGAAACTTCGCAAAAGTATTCTTTAAAGTAATTGAGTAAAGGTATGTTAAAGGTTTTTTGAAAATTCAACCCCCGGAAAAAGGTAAAAAGGGTGACGAAGTGAAAAAATCAAGTTGGGTATCGTTTCTATGGTTTATCGGGACGTAGATCACGAATACAATAACGATTTTTAATTTTAACGCGGCGGACGTGTAATACTATGTAAATGGTTATGGTGTGATGGGGTAAAATTCAAATAAAAAACGATACAGTTTTATTATTATGTTCATTTCTGGTTCTAAAAGTTCCAAATTTAGCGCGTAGGTTTCTTTGAGGGTGTAGGGGTGCTCTAAAAAAGGTTATGTCGAAATCCACTCCCTAGAGGGTGCAATGGGGGTACAAAGTTTGTATGGTGAAACAAGATTAGTTGGACTATTTGTCCGAAACTTCGTAGGAGTATTCTTTAAAGTAATAGAGTAAACATTTGAGTTGCAGGATTTTTGAAAATTTAACCCCTGAAAAAGGTAAACAGGGTGATGAAGTGAAAAAGTCAAGTTGGGTATCGTTTCTATGGTTTATCGGGACGTACATCACGAAAATAATAACGATTTTAAAATTTAACGCGGTGGACGTGTAATACTTTGTACACGGTTATGGTGTGATGGGGTAAAATTAAAAAAAAAATACAGTTTTATTATTTATGTTCATTTCTGGTTCTAAAGATTCCAAATTTAGCGCGTAGGTTTTTTGAGGGTGTAGGGGTGCTTTAAAAAAGGTTATGTCGAAATCCACTCCCTAGAGGGTGCAATGGGGGTATAAAGTTTGTATGGCGAAACAAGATTAGTTGGACTATTTTGTCCGAAACTTCGTAGGAGTATTCTTCAAACTAATAGAGTAAAGATATGTTGCAGGTTTTTTGAAAATTTAACCCCTGAAAAAGGAAAAAAGGGTGATGAAGTGAAAAAATCAAGTTGAGTATCGTTTCGTATCTATGGTTTATCGCGACGTAAATCACGAAAACAATAATGATTTTATAATTTAACGCGGCAGACGTGAAATACTATGTACACGGTTATGGTGTGACGGGGTAAAATTCGAAAAATATCAATATAATTTTATTATTTATGTTTATTTCTGGTTCTAGAGATTCCAAATATAGCGCGTAGGTTTCTTTGAGGGTGCTCTAAAAAAGGTTAAGTCAAAATCCACTCATTAGAGGGTGCAAAGTTTGTACGGGGAAACTTGACTATTTATATTTAAACTGTTTTATCCGAAACTTCACAGGAGTATTCCCAAACATAAATGACTAAAGAAATGTTTTAGGTTTTTTTGAGAATTCAACTCTTGAAAGTGGTAAAAAGGTTGACAGTAAAAAAACAACATGGTTATCGTTTCTATAGTCTATCGTGTTGCTGTACCGAGGTGTACGTGAAATACCATCTCCTCTTTTATGGTCTCATGGGCTTGCGGGTTATGACAGGGGTATCGTTTTGGTGTTTATTTCTGATTCAAAAAATTCTAAATATAGCATGTTGACCAACGTTAATAACCTTTTAAGTTTTCCTGAGTTTTCATGCGATAGTAATCAAAACTACATATATCTGTGTATCCAAGAGGTATTTTATAAAGTCAAAACAGCCGTCATCATAAATTTCGTCATTTTTGATCCAATTGTGTAAGTCGATGTATCGGGATCCCAGAGGTTCTTATTAACAAACTGCAAAAAAGGCTGCCTATTGAATTTCCGATTCGATATTGTTAGTCATAAAAATCGGTGGCAATCTGAAGTTCTGACTGATCTGTTCATCATAATGAAGCAGAAGTCAAATTTTCAAGAAACTGTATCGATCTTGATTTACTTCAAATGTTAATCAGCTCGGCTAATTATGGTCATCTTTGTAAGGCCTGGGAAACGACAAATGATAGTTTATCATCAAAACACCACAATCACCTATGTGAGTGTATGTAAACTTTTAACGTAAGTACAAAAAGTGAGAAGCTATTACACCTAAAATTTCTAGAACTTTGATTTGATATTGATTAAAATCGATACCGAGAAGATGAAAAGTTCTTCATACGGAATTTGAAGTCAAAATTGCAAGAAATGTTCGCCAACTTGAATTTAGATCTTAAGTTTAAAACGACCGTGATAAAAATTAATAAAACGCGGGTAAAAGCACCGTCCTCCGCACTTAAATCGGTTAAGGCAAACGCGAGATAATCGCGGGAAAACATTAACGCGCAGTGAATAGATATTAGTACGCGGGCGAAGCCGCGGGTAACTGCTAGTCTATTATATATCGTCGCTCGTGTGTGTGTCCCACATCACAAGACTTGATTGAGTTTACCGTGGGATTAGGGCGATTTGTGTTAGATGTCTCAAGATATTTACGAATTTTTAGAAGTACCTACCTGCGATTTATGTTTGGCGTAGAAACTTTAGGTTCATGGACATGATTGGTGCGACAGTATGACGCGGCGAGACAGATTTCCCGTCTTTTACTAACTGCATTAATAAAATAGGGCGGATAGTCTATCTCGCCGTGACATATTGGCGCATCAATCATGTGCTAAGCCTAGGTACTGCGCACGTAAATTGTTTGCTTAAATCTAGAAACGTCTGTTTGAAGTAACTAAAGACCGAAAAGCTGGGGACTTCCTCGCACAGCATAAGTATTATCATGGCGATACAGCGAGGAAGGGCCTTCAGCATCCTCGATACAATATCACAAGGGTCAACCTTACATAAAGGCTAAGTTACACTTCATTTTTTTGTATAAACTGTTCAGAGTTGCATTAAATTAAACAAAACAGCGAAGTGAATTGATCTCATTTTGACATCACTCTCACAAAATCAAACTTAAAAGTATTTTTCTTTTACAACACAATAAGGAAAGCCGTGTGGTGACGGCAGTAAGAATACATTTGTCACCACCCCAACTCCTCCTGCGGGTGTCGTAAGAGTCGACTAAGGGATTGAAGTGTCACTTACCATTATTTAATAAAAGATTGTTGATGGGCAGCAGCGTCATCATAGTGGACACATTACTGCGATCGCCAATCCGCTTGCCCAGCGTGGCGATTATGGGCATTTACCTCCTAATGCGTCTATACGCATAGTTAATAGGAGAGGCCTACGTCCAGCAGTGGACTATCATAGGCTGATGATGATGAAGGAAAGCCAGGCAATTGAAATTCTTTATGTAAGTATTTTTTATTAATTAAATGGTTTATTTACATTATCTTTGAAAGCAACTTAAGTAGATAATTAAGATTTTAATTAATATCGCTAAGTTAGATCAAAGCGCAGAAATTGTAGATAAATGTCTAGAATTTCATATTTTTAAGTTATTAGGAAAGTGACAAGATTATAAGATTGATGATGGGCAGCAGCGTCATCACAGTGGATACATTACTGCGATCGCCAATCCGCTTGCCCAGCGTGGCAATTATGGGCATTTACCTCCTAATGCGTCTATACGCATAGTTAGGAGAGGCCTACGTCCAGCAGTAGACTAACAATAGGCTGATGATGATCATGATGATGAAGAAAGTGACTATTATTATTGTTTTTTTTACGGTTATGACATGACAGCGACACTACCACGAATGGATGGGTAGCATATATATACTGCGATCGCCAATCCACCTGCCAACTGTGGCGATTACGACAATAACCTCCCTACTGAGGAAGGTTTTTGCCCAGCTGTAGACATCTATCGGCTGAGAATGATGATGATGTACTAAGAGAGAGATAGAGAGACAAATCGTAATTATCTTGCATTTTGTCTGTTACGTGTAAGTATCTACTTACCAATAACCTACATTTACAACTTTCTAAGACTAAAAATATGTATGGCGATAATATGACTTGGTTACCGGAAACCTAAAGAAATATAATAAGTTTCAATTTCAAACCGAAAATACTCTTCATTATACGAAGTAAACAGCTTTTTACATAATACATGGGTGAAAACAAACATTTTGTTTGACTGTCGAGTTTCGTTTTCGTTGTTAAAAATGCAATTAAAAGAAACCGTTGGAGTTTGCCGTCTTTTGTTTTTTTTTGAGCAATTTCCAAGCACAAATAATTAAGTATTGTGTATGTATAATTGTATATGGACAATCGCAGGTCAGCAGAGCCCACAATTCTCGTTGCATTGCTGTTATAGGTTCTCATTTTATCCCCTTACGATTTTTACGAAATGTTAGCTGTCTATTTCTTTTATATGCCTGGGGAAAAGAATAGTGATAATTATATTTGACGTATATATATATTTATCTGGGATTACAGGGCGTAATTATAATATCTACTAAAACTAAACAAGTTAATTATTAACAACTGTGACTTATAATATGTATTGCTTGTATTTGACACCTATAAATATATAAAATTTTGTAAGTGTATACCTAAGTGTATACATAAGTATTTTTCCAACATTATATATCTTTACTACGGTAATATACTTATCTCAAACTTGCAATGCAATGTTGGCATTACGTAAGTCAAATTAAACCAGAAAGTACCATCTAGCTGGTTCGATGATTGAACTTGATATTTCTACTTGGCTTGTAACCCTTCGTTTCCCGTCCTCTATAGTAATGTACTTCTTTTCAAATTCAAGTAAATTTTATGATTCCTTTGAACTAAACGATCAATCCGTTATAGACCCCGCTCAACTATTTAGATTATCCGCCTCTTACTAGTCGGTGATCAACATCTATTTCAATCTATTCAATTCCCATCCGATAAACTGAAACACATAATAAATAGAGCGTGTGACATTGCATTATCTTACACATGTGCCCCTTCCCCTCCCTTCCTTCAGGCCCGTTAGCCCCCCCATCTCATCTCACGGTTCATTTACTCATAGTATCTACATAACATAAGGTATAATTTTAAATTGTTACTGCTTTGATGCTAGGCTAGGACCACGCTACAATAAACAGAAGACTGCACAAAAAGTATAAATATAATACACAAGCATGAGCTTACACTTTGATTTTTACTTGAGTTATATTTTTTTAATACTCTTAAAATGAAATATGTAGTGAAAAAACATTAAAGAGTTAAAGTATTATACAGGATAAACTGGAATACGGGACTTTTCTGTTTTCGATCTTGTTTTTCTCTTTGCGTTTTATGTAATTTTAATATTCAACTCTTGCAGACAAAAACGTCATGACGTGAATTCAGTACATACATATAAGATCAAGGTTTTAGACGCTAGATATGACGTACAATAGGAATCCAGCTACGAACCTATAAAATATTTTTTAGTACAGATGGTGTATTTTTTAGGCTCTAGTGCGAGAAGTGGGTCATTTTACGTCAGGTCCAAAACTTCGGAGGGCCATCTGTACTAAAAAACGTCGTACGAGACACGTGCAAAAACGAAATTCGTAACTCGTGTCGATTCAAAACACTACCTATCGGTCGTGTTTTAAAACATCGCCACTCGTTTCGAATTACATGTTTTTTGCACTTGTGTCGTAATGTAGGTACTATTAAAATAGTGTACGCCGTTATTGCTTACTGCCGCAATGGAAGACGCCTTCAATCAAGCTTTTGGAATAGCAAGGACGAATACATCACTCACCTTCAAATACTGATGATATCGTAACGTAGTCATGGTCAAAGTCGACGGAGGAACTCAGCACGATGCTCAATGACCTCAACCGAGTTTCTCAACGGGTGAGATTGAAAATGAACTTGCACAAGACGATGTCAAATACAATGTCACGTCCATCCCAGTGTCTGTTGAAAGCTCGATATTCGAAGTTATTGACTCTAGGACAAGTAGTACAATTAGGTAGGTCCACCTTGGAAAAATAGGTCAACCACCGAATCCGACTTGATTGGGCAACGTTCGGGAAACTACACAACATCTTTTCTTCCATATACCTCAGTGCCTCAAGACGAAAGTCTTCAATCAATTTGTATTACCAGCGATGACTTACGGCGTAAACTCCTTCACGGTTTCATCTCAAAGCTCAAAGTCACTCAACGAGCTATAGAGAGAGCTATGCTTGCGGTTTCTCTATGTGATTAATACAATTTTACAATATTACTTACTACCCACATGATCTGTATTCTTCATAATTGTATAATACATGTGAAGTTTCTAATAAATAACTATTCACATACATAATTACTACGACAGTCGGGTTCAAAATTGCATGGACCATTTATGAATGAATTCATTCATAAAATATTTTAAAGAACTGACAAAAGACGCGAGTGTATATCTGCAAAACGGTAAATTTTAAATTTTAATTGATGTAATCACTATTGTCTAAACCAGTGTGTAAATGCTATACGATAAATAAATAAATAAATCAACCATGCAATTCTGAACGCCACTGTACACGGCTAACACGGCACACCTCTAAAAATAGCCCTCCATCCATTCCACCCTGTAAGGCGAGGTGTGCGATTATTAATTTTGAGCGGCTTTGGCAGCTACTGAAGCTGAAACACAATGGTTTATTACAAGCTCGTTGAACATGGTTAATGAAAGTCTGATAAAGTATGAACTGGTTATTTGAATTAATTATTGATTTGATAGACGAGACGTAGAAGTATATACATACATCATCGGCCTTTCTCAGTTTGCTACTGGATGTAGGCCTCTCCTATTTATTATGCGTATAGATAGGCACATTAGGAGGTAAATGCCCAAAATCACCGCGCTGCGCTGGGCAAGCAGATCGGCGATCGTAGAAATGTGGTCACTACGATGACGCAGCTGAAGCATACTTTATGCTGTGTAGAAGTATGTTTTTATCAAACTTTCTAGAAAATGTTGACATTACGTGACTCAAATTGGGCTCATGTTGCAGATGTCGATGATTGAATTTCATAACTACTTTGCACTCCTAGGCAAAGTACCGAAAGTAAGTCTTTTGACATGTAACAGAATATTTTGGCATTAAACCATGGAAAACCTATTAATAATTATAACAAAGGAAAAGATTAATCGAACAAATAAAAAAATAATACGTGTACCTAAATAGAAAAATTTGTAGTACCTATTACATTTTTCAACTTTAGTTTTTTTTTTTTTTACTTTGCAATTGCATTCAGATTTTCTTTTCATTGCAAGTTTGAGAAGAGCACTATAATTTGCTTCACCAGGTACACTAGGATTCATACATTTGTTAGAAAAGTTAGTTTCGAATTTAAGTTCTCCTAAGTTCAATGTTTACAGTTTTAATTGGCACAATAATTATGGTGAATCACTACGTATAATTACAGTAAATTGTGTTGAAAATATATTTAAAATATTCTTGTCAATACCAAAATTATTGGATAATTTTCCGTGCTTCTGTCGATGGCTCCGAAATTTAGCGGTTTTTCTCGTAAACGATATTTGTGAAAATCAATACTACATTAGCCGGTTGATATTGCCTGCAATGCATGTTGATGTTTCAATTTAAATATTCATCATATTCATGTAACCTCTAACGGAAATGCAATTTCGTGCTCATTTCGTTTGAGCCAAACAATACACATATAGAGCAGCAGCAGGGACCGGATACCGGTATTTTATCACGACTACAGAACGGTTCTTTTTTCTTTCTTTTTTTTTCTTCAGTATATAAATTCTAACTCCCTTATTCATAAACGTTTGCTAACTTCACAAGCCGCTAATAATTGTTTGTCCCTTTCGGTCTTAACAATAACAATGTGTCCATAAGAGCAAAAGGGACAAAAAGTTAACGGAGTAAGTTCAAAATACGATGTCGTAAAATATTGAGTAGTCAGTACATAAAGAGTATAATAGTATTTTATGCAACCCTTGTTTAAGAGAGGTCAAAAAAGGTGAGTGGCGTGGGTAACAATTTGAGGCGAAGCCGAAAATTGTTATTAAAGACGCCACGAGCATTTTTTGACTCAGTTAAACAATGTTGCATACAATACTTTTTCTACGACCACACACTTATTTTCAAATAAAATTGTAAATTTGAGAAATGTTCTGAGTCAACCACAATTTTATTAACCTTCAAGATCTGACGGTGGGAGACGTCAAAATTAAAAAAGAAAGCTCCTCTATGGTTTACTGTTTATCAGAAATGACTAGTCGTAATAACGTGCGGTTTTGGTGGCAAAGTATGGTTGACAGAAAAATCAAATACATAGGTATTTTATCAATTATTAAAATTTCTGAAATTATAATAATTTTAATTATCATCATTAATTATCTATACCTACATATTTTAATCACTTATTCAAAATACACTGATCAAACGAGTAAAGGCTAACATTCTATTTAATATAAGATTTGCCAGTCAAACGTTCACGTCGAATTGAAAAATCCATTAATAACACTGATCTTAATCCACTTGAATATTAATTTTACTTAAAATAAAGACTTTGCAAAATGTAAGGTATTACATATTTTGTGTCATAAATTAATGACATTAGATTTTTTCGTTTTTAAAGTGGGATATATGTTTGTATGTATCCTAAGGAGAGTACTATTTTTACTGAGAGTACGAGTAATAGAACAAAATCGCAATTTCACATTTGTTACTTTTTCTGTCAACCATAGCCATTGCCACGGAAAGTGCACGTTGATAACGATGACTAGAGATTACATTTAAAATTAGGTTGGCAGCCATGTATTTCATTAAGTCTTGTACGCTCAACTCCGAATTTGGTACTTATGTCACATTATAAAATTATATAGTTAGTTTTTATTTTAGACTTAATATAATTGTACTACCTACTTAAATCATATAGTTTTTGTAATATGTTTATAATTAATGGTCTTTCGAAATTTCTTATTTTATTATAAGCCCTCAATTTTTAATTTTACTCGACGACTATTCATACGTCTAAATTAAATTCGACTCAGCTCGAGTCAAGAAGGAAATAATTAATAAGATACAAACATAATTTCCGCTCTAATCTTAAAATCTTAAGCACAGCGTGTTTTCATTTGAACATATGTTGAAGATGTTATTATAATTTGTTAATAAAATACAGAAGTGCCTAGTGCAAAACCTTTTGGGCTCCATTAATCTAAAGTTTCTACACCAAACGGTACAAAATACTACCTATTCCTTGCCGATACCCTTATAGCGCTGCGATGCCTGTGATTGGTGGATATCAATTATCTCCACATACATATTTAATATGTTAAAAATGCCTCACATAAGTTCTCTTTTAAAAAAATCTGTGCGCTCTTTCTTTAAAAAAGTTTAGAGTCTCTGATTGTTTGTTTCGTCCTCTTCTATATGTGTTTATGTATAATATATCTACATAAAATAAAATATACATAAAATAGTGTTTATTTATATATGGAATATATATCTTAATTCATGCATAAGTGCTTCTTTTTAGTAAGTATTGTATTATCTTAGTTGCACCGCCCACAATCTCTCTATGCTTTGCCTAAAGGTTGACTGGTAGAGAATGCCTTATTGCACTTAGTCCGCCTTTTGTCCGTCAAGTTTTATTTTGTGCAATAAAGGTTAAAGAAACAATACATATATTTATAATATATTTATTTTATTTTATTTTAAACTGTAATCCTTATTACTTTTGACATTGCTTTATAAGGTTAATTTATATAATTTTACAGTTCAGACGATCCGCTCCGCTTTAGGTGAATAATTATAATGTATTTGCCGCTTTATTTCTTACTTGTATTTTGTCATTTTATGTAATTTGTATTGACGAGCACAATGTGGATTCTTATGGATTGACTGCAATGTAATTTATATAGTAATCAAATGTTGTACAAACAAATAAATCTAATCTAATATAATCTAATCATACATGTATATTTGTATACATAAATTGAAATGATAATATTATACTAGTTCAACACAACAAGTGTACATTTCTCCTGCTCTTGTGTAACATGGGAACACTCGGTCGAGGAACACTGTTGAAAGGTGAGATTATATAAATTGTTGGTAAAGCTAACGAACTTGTTGGGCTTTTTAAGTGATCCTAAGTAATACTTACCTTTTCAAGTAATACTAACGAAATTAACTTTAGGAAGAATAAAATTATCGTGATCGGAAAGAGAAGTCTGTGTTGACGATACGTTTTTGGTTTGGAGGGGAGATATTTTTTATTTTAATATTCAATTTGTTTACATCGGCATTACAGTGAAGCAATACACTGAAAAACCAGATTAATTAAATAAATAATAACAATACTTAAAGTAACTAAAACACATTGGATTGGACGTGTGGTGACGGCAGTAAGAATACATTTGTCACCACCCCAACTCCTCCTGCGGGTGTCGACACTAAGGGATTGAAGTGTCACTGACCACGATTTGATAAATATTGATGATGGGCAGCAGCATCATCATAGTCGACACATAACTGCGATCGCCAATCCGCTTGCCCAGCGTAGCGATTATGGGCATTTACCTCCTAATGCGTTTACACGCATAGTTAATAGGAGAGGCCTACGTCCAGCAGTGGACTATCATAGGCTGATGATGATGATGATTATGATTGGATTCGACAACAACACACACAATTTATATGAATTACACAGTATAACATGTGCGTTAGGCCGTGGGTTTTCTGGCCGACGACGTTCGAATGTTTTGTTCGCGAATGTTTAAGGGTGGTTTCTCTAACACGTCGTCGGTACGCTGCCGGCAACGTTTCAGAGAAACCACCCTCAAACATTCGAACGTCGTCGGCGGTGGACACGCGTCCGTCGCCGGTCGCCGGCCAGAAAACCCACGGCCTTACTCATTCAGCCCGGACGCAAGAGGTCACCCGAACGGTTATGCGGGACTCCCGTTTAGCTAATTAAGCCTTTTTTTCGCAGGGGAGAACGCTTTTACGCATCCACCCTCAGACTTAGGTTGGCCCATATAGAGATGGTCATGTGGGACTCACTCACGCCGCGGCCACGACATCGGTCTAAGGCGACCGGCTTAGCGAAAAACGTATGGTGCTCCCTCTCGTACCCATATCGGCATCCCGCTCCAACTCGTGGATTCACTCGCCGCTGGTTGCCTTAGACCAATGTAGTGGCCGGGGCATCACAGGGGAGAGTACCCACTAAAAAGGAAAAATCCCTGCGGCGTCAACCGCTTTAACGTTGGTGGGGGTGTCATGGTATCGCGTTAGCATTCTACCATAACACCCCCCATGGCTAAAGAAGCCTACGGTATAGCCATTAAGGTACTGTCAACTAGCGACTTAAAATATAAATCCAAATAATATATTATTTAAATTGTTCAATACCTACGACATGACCCTCTAATTCCATGAAGAATATCGGTTTAAAAATTAGATGCCGAATACTCTCATGCAAGTAGGTAATAGGTGACATTTATATGCTTTTTGTTATCATGAAGGGCAAGGGCAAAAATATCTATTCACTTTTTTACTTATGTCTGGAGAATTAGGTCTAAAATTGTATATATATTTTTGCTCCTGACTACGATTCCTATTTAACAATTTATACAAACCAATATATTGAAGAACATTTTAGCAGAACAGAAATTTCCTGAAATAGCAAAGAAAAGGGCAAAACATATTATTATGCATTATTAAATAATTATTTTACCCCATTTTCTTTGCAGTTTCATTATCATGTAATTTTCTATCGTAAATTTTACTGAAACGTACGAATTTAAAGGTCTATCCGAGTTCCAAAGAATGGATCTTGTCAAAGGACTCTTGGGTAAAAGTAATCAGTATCTTGCTTTCTATAGCTTTTGGTTTCGGTATAAAAGGTATTTTCCAAGAATTGGGAAAGATATTAAAGGATCGACTTATTTGAAATTTTAAGAAAATCAGAACATCCAATTTACTTATTTGTCATTAATTAAACTAAACCAATGTACTCACCCAATACTAAAAGATTAGGGTCTCAGTAACATTTTATGAATTTGTCTGCGAATTACTTTAGTAAAATAAACCTCGCCAATAAGTTTAAGTGTAGGTATTAAAATAGTTACGACACAAGTGCGAAAAACATGAAATTCGAAACGAGTGGCGATGTTTTAAAACACGACCGATAGGGAGTGTTTTAAATCGACACGAGTTACGAATTTCGTTTTTGCACGTGTCTCGTAAGATGTTTTTTAGTGCAGATGGCCCTCCGAAATTTTAGGACCTGACGTAAAATGACACACTTCTCGCACTAGAGCCTAAAAAAGGCACCATCTGTACTAAAAATGATATTTAAAGAGGTTTATCAGTTGGTTCAAAATTAAGAAATGAATTAGTCACATCCATTTTAAAGAAATTAATTACGCCAATCCTTCCGCTCTCTACTTATATTATAACCTAATAATAAATTATGTTCAACTGCTTCAAAGTTAAAACTCTATGATAGGGTGCGGCGCCCTATACCGGTACCTCAGTCACTAGGGTACACGGACACATTGTAGTGGGCACTTGCTTATAAATTGGATGGCCCAAGGGCGTCGCACTAAGGAAACCTTTTCAATCAGCGGTAAGTGACTGTAATATAAACCGGCCTTAAAAAGCAAATAAATTGTAACGGATAAAGAAATTCAATTTATTGCGATGTTAGTACGATTTATTGGATTTCGTTACATTTTAGAAGTAGACTTTTATTAAGTTTTTTTCGTAAATTTTCGGATTTACTTTAATTCTAATCTTGCAATCAAACTCTTCTAAGGTAAAAACGCGTCGTCTAAGCCCAAATCGAAATGTTTTGTAGTGAAACTTGTTAGGCAATACATCGATAGTCAATTCATTCTGCAATAAAATAATGAAGATTTCGAGAATGATATTTGTAAACTTGTTGAATTTGTTGTCGACGGCAGATAAGAAATCAATTGTGACACCTGTCTGTTCTCATATTTTCAACCTGAAAGTTAATTTGAGGGTTGAAAGTAATGAATTATTTGATAATTGATTTTTGGTTGTTGAGATGGACTTTGTTACATTGAAGAGAATAAGATACGACGATAAACAAAGGAAGAATGTACTTTAATAAATAATAAGGTTTGATCGAAACTATCATGTGTCATACAAGCTTTGATCCTCGACTGCACTTTTTTAGTAATTTCATCTATTTAGTACAAAAGAAAAGTCTAATAAGCCCAAACTTGAGAGGGTTACATTTTTAGGGTTCCGTAGTAAACTAGGAACCCTTATAGTTTCACCATGTCCATCTGTCCGTCTGTTACTGCTAGAAATTTGGGCTCATAGAATACTTTAAAATAAAACTATAATCGGCGCAGTGGTTTTTTGAATAACTATGGAACCCTACACTGAGCATGGCCCGACATGCTCTTGGCCGGTTTTTATTTCTGATTACTGCATGCTATCATTATACGACATTGTGATCCGATTCACATAGTAGGTATACAAATCTTCAGCTCAATCGGTAAACAACAACTAAATGAAAATGAGTAAAAAAATGTGTTTTAATTTCACTTCCATCGTTCCATCGCACGCATATTTATTTCTTGCAATAGTCACAAAGCGAAACATTAAAATAGACGACACAAGTGTGAAAACCATGAAATCGACACGAGATCCGAATTTCGTTTTTTCACGTGTCTCGTACGACGTTTTTAGTGCAGATGGCCCTCCAAAGTTTTGGACCTGACGTAAAATCATAAAATGACACACTTCTCGCACTAGAGCCTAAAAACGTACCATCTGTACTAAAATACTATATTTTCATATTTTCAGTACAATATTAAATACCGATAGGCTAATGTGAAGCCCATTAGTCAACATCATCCCTTTAGGTAAGCACTTAGTAAAACACTTGGATCAGCAATGTTGATCGAGTTACGAGGTACCCGGGATAATATGGTTACCCGTCAAACGGGTATTTTGCTGAACATAGTTCAATGCTTGTGTTTATAACTTACGCTGAAACACGAGATGGAGCAGCAAGATTGACTATTAAGTAACTTTCGTGCATTTTAATAGACAAAGTAGGGAGAAACATTCTAAAGGCTGAGCCACACCGACTGCGTGTGCATCACGTGCACGTGCGCGTGGGATTGGCCTGGAGTGCGATTTTTTAATTTCACCGATGATATTGAGATCACTGGTGACTAAAATTATCACCTGTGAAGTCACTGTTTTCCAAATGCCGTATTTTTGATTCTCACACGTAAGAACGTGAAATGTCATCGGTGACTAGAATTATCACACCTGTGATATCGCTTTACGAGTGCTCCCACCCACAACCCACTCGATTTGAAATCACCGTGTGACTATTTTTGACAGTTGACTTAGTGACATCTTTTCTATGACTGTCATTGTATAATTTTTGCATGTTGGTAAAGATACAAACATGCAAAAATTATACAATGACAGTCATAGACAATTATCCTGTTACGTTCCTTTTTGCGCAGATGTAGTAGTGTTGCCGTTAGTATCGGTTTTTATTTTTCATACTACTTATAAGTCTTATAACTCATATTAGGTTCGGTCAAAGTGGTCGAATAAGTGGTGGATAAAATGGAGTGTCAATGTCATTTGAAAAGAAAACTAAAGTTTTGAAAGATGGCAGATGTCACTAAGTCAACTGTCAAAAATAGTCACACGGTGATTTCGAATCGAGTGGGTGGGGGCACTCGTAAAGCGATATCACAGGTATAATAGTTATAATAGTCACCGATGACATTTCAAAAATACGAACTTAAGGGAAATCACTTGTTTTCGGTGAGAATAAGTCACTGGTGAAATTCAAAAATCGCACCCCTGCTCCTTGCATTATCAGAAACATCATAGTAGATGATTAAGATGACACACCTCTTGCACGTCCACGCAAGCGGTGTGCCATCTAATATGACATTTACATACGCTACAACGCGCACGCCGCGCACACGCATACGCATCCGGTACGTTGCCTTACCAGTATTTTTAGCTATACAGTATGTATTTTTAATATTACTTCAAATCGTAACCACACGTAGCATTTAACTTTGTGAACTGATATTGCAAGGAAATTTAAAGTTAGTCTTAACCACTAAACAGTAAATTATTTTTGAAAAGTTATTGAGTAGCAATGTAATACAAACACTAATGAATGAATCGGATAACTATTGACATTATTAAAAGCGAAGTTGTCAGCAGTCATCACACACATGTGGCAATTTATTCCATGGTTCAATCACTTTATCTTTGTTTTTATTCTGTCACATCAATCAGGGGACAAAAGTGGGATAGTTTGCTAGAAGAAAGTATCTTGCAAGTAAGAAAGTATCATAATTTAGTGGGTGACCCACCTTAGAAAGGACCTATAACTATCAAAAAATTCAACATTTTGTCAATTTGAATGCTATTAAACTGTGAATTTCAGAGTGACCCAGGACGGGTGACCATGGCAACGAGTGACATAAAAAACCACCACATGCCGATTGTGGAAATATTTTGTATGAAAAAAAAAACAACTTGGAAAGTTTGAATAAGCCTAACGTCTGCTGCTAAAAAAAAAACATGTGATCAATTTTAGCGATGTTTGACATGATTTTTAAACGAGCCCGTTCGCAACCCTATTTTCATGACAATTGAATCATGAATGGAATTTACATGCATCATTGCACAATTGCACAAGTATCGTCAGAGCGTGCTAAGGGTGGCATTTTATTTCTGTTGGGCTTAACTAGGGAGATAGGTCTATTTTGAACATGCGCGTGCAGGGGGCCTCTTTCGTTACGGGTAGTTTATTATACATCAGATCAGGGGGGTTACCATGACGTACTAATGCGATTCAGTTTAGGTTCACGGAAAGGGACAGTGATATGCGACTCGTGGAGCCTTGTCCCTTTTTCTCGACCTAAACTGAACCGCATTGCATTTTAGATTTAGAGCGAGAGAGCATCCGAGGCGCTCCAAAGTAATGATTGAGAAATAAACTTAATAAATTCTTACATCAAGTAATTAGCGTTCAATTAAAGTTAGTTAAAGTTAATTTGACAAAATAATATTTCACTATACTTTAATCAAGAAATTATTAGAAAATGTACTAAAAACGATTCATCCAATGATTAAATGGCAACCATGTTGCTGGTCGACTGTTTATTGTATTGTAAAATGTCAATCGTATATTTTTCATTTCAACAAATAAAGTTTCGCTTAATTCAGCAAATGTACCAAAAGCAACTCTATAAAGCTAAGTTCACATTTGTCTGTCGTGTCGTGTTATGATGCGGTTCCACTGACACGGAGAGGAACGGAGCTGTGCAAAATTGACCAATTACATTCTTCAAATTCGAATTCGAAACACTGTGATGCGGTCTCATTGGCCGAACTCCCACAGCTCCGCTTCGCTCCGCGTCAGTGGAGCCGCACCCTTAAGTCTTACTTTGTTAAACAACATGACACACGAAATAATGTTAATACAAGATGTTGCGTAAGTCTGTTAATTGCTGGCTGTCGTTATTAGGGCAATAAAGGAGAAACAACTTTATGAATGTTTAATGAAATTAAATCTCCCTAAACGTGAACAGAGGCCCTGCCGCGAACAACGAACGAAGTGCCTCTTTGTCACACTTACGTACGAATTCACAAGTGCGAGAGAGAAGCAACACTCCAGGGCCGAATTGATTTATTACAAGCTAATTAAATTGTGTACACTGAACAGTGAAAGGCATAAAAATGTACACACTTTTACACTTTATGTCAATGGCATAAGGTAAAAAACTGTATACATATTTATGCCCTTAACGTATATTGTGGATTGATCACAAAGGGGAAAATGCTTGTAAATTGAGTGACAGAATGAGTAATTTTGTATTAAAATATGTACTTACCAAAAGTGAGGAATTTTCAGAGCGATACGTAATCGATAATATGCACTAGCGGTCAAAGAATACGGATGATACATCATATATATCATAGAAAATACTACAAATAAAACTTCAAAAGGAGTTTTCAAATATGTAAAGGACAAATGGAATCCAATTTAATATCAAAATGTATTGGATTTTTCCCTGAAAATCTTCCCTGTACTTAAACGAAGATACAGGTGGTAATTCCTAAGTACTTTGTAACTTTGGTGCTACCAGGTTTTCCTTTATGAGTTTCTTTTGTATTATGTACTATAAACTGAAGTGGCAGTGGGCGGGGCACATTGCGCGTAGAACCGATGGCCGTTGGGGCGGAAAGGTTCTCGAGTGGAGGCCACAAGCGCGGAGAAGGCGCAGCGTGGGTAGGGCCCCCACAAGGTGAACTGATGACCTGGTGAAGGTCGCAGGAGTCCACTGGATGCGGGTGGCACAGGACCGGTCATTGTGGCAATCTTTGGGGCAGGCCTATATTCAGGCTGATATGATGATGATGATTATTAGACCCCGGATTGCTGTGGCGGTAACGTCGGAATAGGGTGATTTGAATTTATATATACTAATATAGTTTTTTTTAATAATAAGGTTAATAGTTTTCAACAATAAACTGACCGGTCGAATAATAATTTCGTTCCACTGTTCAGAAAATGGAACATTCATAAATATAAGACTTAACTTTATCAACTATAGAAAACTATATGAAGTTTGACCTTAGATATTATAAACTGTTTACGTTATTTATACCATAAAATAGTAAGTACAATTTCGTATTCATTTAGACAATATCGTCAGTTGTAATATGAATTATTGTAACCAACAAAAGACGATTTTTCAGGAGGGCCCAAAAACGAATTTGACATTTATAAAGTACGTTGTATCTTTTTAGTCAATTATCCTATTGAAATGATGTTTATCTTGTTTGTTTTATTTTTGAGAGGTCTATTTGACAGGCAGTTACTAACTGCGACCACACTTGTAGTTCAGGAAATGGCTGGAACTTACGTTAAATATTTAAAAAAAAATTGGGAGATACGTTAATAATTTAATGATAATCATCAAAAGTGGATTTTGTAATTTAGTGTTACTCACAAATTGAAATCGAATTACTTATGAGCCAGACAATATAGATGGCGCTTACAGCATTGACATTTATAAAAATATGGTGCTTACATTAGGAAGGACATATTTTATACTTACGTTAAAATATTGTCTATGAATTTTTGAATAAAATGGCAAAGTTCTTGTTAACGTAATCGACATTTTTTCTGGATATCAATATTTTATATACACCGATCGATAGAGCAGGAAATTTGCAGTCGAACGGTATACTTAACTCAATGTCGTCATTTTGGTGGTTACATTAATTTATATTACAACCGACGATATGTCATTTCCTATATTATGTTATCTTATAATTTACTAGCGACCCGCCCCGGCTTTGCACGGGTACTATACCTACATAAAAACCTTCCTCTTGAATTACTCTACCTATGTATTTAAAAAAATGTCATCAAAATCCGTTGCGTAGTTTTAAAGATTTAAGCGTACAAAGCCTATGTCCATAGGGACAGAAAAAGTGATTTTATTTTATACTATGTAGTGATAGTGATGTATCATTTTGTTCTACCGTTCCCATTTACTCCCCAAATCACCGCCACCGTCACCGCCACAACAATCCGGGGTCTAATGATTATGTATATATTGTCAACTCGTACTCGACTTTAAACATTGCTCCGTCTATTGGATAGGATCCGTGACAGAACGAGGTAGCCGGAACCATGCACGTAGTAATTAATCCAATTTGGCCACCGGCCGCTTTGAGGCTCGCTCCTTTCACGACTACAAAGCTGGGAAGTTTATTGATTTGGATTCCCTATTTTTGACTTTGACGCAAAATTGTACAAGAAGTTAATAATCTTTACATTTTATGCGCAGCTAAAATAACCGCTGAGATGTTTAAGGTCATTCAGTTTTTGTTTTGTAATGAACGCTACAAACCATCTACATAGAATAATATAAAAAAAACTAGCCATGCCCATAATATGTTATACGGATTCCATATATAAACTGAAATGCCATGCCATTAAAATTAGCAAGTATCCGTTATTTAGTTAGGACTCATTACCTATGAGATGTGTGGATAATTAAAATAAGCAAGATATATAGTTTTTGGTACAGTTACTCCTATTTAATATATTTTGTACGTATTTTTTGTTTCATGTTTGGCTATTTGTTGCAAAACTTATCAAGTGACCTATGTATAATAAACCTTTGAATATAAACACCTACTTACAGCCTTACACCAGTTTTGTGCCCACGCTGAAGGGCGCACGGACCACTGGGCACGGCTATTTTAGGAGGGCAATGAAATGAATTGCTTACTTTGCTCTTTTCCCACGTTTCATTACAAACTTTCCGTTAGTTTCACCTGTCCGATTTTCCTTGTCTATGTAATTTAACAAATTAACTTTGACCAGTCTGATCGTGTTCAATTTAGATATATTATGGTATGTAAACCCTTTGTAGGACATCTTTTTATATTTTTTGTACAGATTTTTTTTGTACTATAGGATGGCGATGCGATGATGCTTGAATTCAGGATTTTATGGGTCGTGTCCGTTAAAAGGTTAAGTAGATATGCCCTCACCGGGATTTGTACCCGGAACCTCCAGCTTCGTAAGCAGGGTCACTACCAACTAGGCTACAGAGGCAGAAAAAAACTTTAACTCATCGACAATTCGCATGATTTTCCTACTAATTTTCTTAATTAATCACCAACAAAATGAAATATTACGTATTTTTCACTACACTGCTTGGAAACACGCTGTTTTGTCCATTAATCTGCGTTTACCCTTCTAGAGTGCAAAATATCTGTTTTCAGGCTAAAGCAAAACGCCATTCTGCTTGAAAAAATCAACATTTTTGACATTTTTGACATTTTTGACGTTCAACAACACGTTATTTTCAATCAGTTCTGAAAACATTAATCACATTATTTAACATACTCGAATTTACATTTACTTGATTTATAATTTTGATAGTCGTTGATTACTTTTTTAAAAATATCTACTAATTTGTTTTGCTCATGTTTCCTCGCTTAAATGTGGTGAAATATATTTATTCTTATCTTTTTGTGTAACGTATAGACTGCGTAGGTAACAAATACAGAGATTTCTTGCGTCTCCCGTCGGTTTCCTAATCGACATGTCCGTCGCAGGCCATTTTCCCGGATTTTACGGAAGCAACTTCATTATTTTTGAATAAGTATATACCCGCGAGGATTACACATGAAATAAAACTATGAAAACTGATAAACTCGCGTATATTAACTAACTTGAACTTCATTCCGACGTCTCGAACACTTTGCTGCAGGGTTCTGGAGTCATCCGTAGACCACGAACCCTGTGATACACAATACGCGAGTTTATCCGTTTCATAGTTTTATTTTATGGTACTTGATTAGTTTTTTTATGCAGCAGTGACACGATGCAGGGTTGTCCAAAACTAAAACTATAACTGATAAAGAAATTTGTTCTTAGACACAAACTGGGCGATTTTAGTGACAAGCAAAAGTTTACGATTGCCCGATTGGATCACCTTTGCTACGGCATCGGATCTATTTGACCCGATGCAAGTATGTATGCAAGTCCGTAGGTCTCTTGCCACGATCAACGTACCTGCTCTCCTTGAGCCTACTGGTATTATTAGAGATGATGGTAAGAGACCTGATGGTGTGTATTCGGTTCCTTGGAGCTTGAGATGGGATGTTAATACTTGTGTAGACACCCTGGCACCGTCCCATCTTCAACGAACTACGTTTAAGGCAGCCGCTGCGGCTGAAAATGCCGAATTTTCAAAACGTAATAAATATAAGGGCCTCGGCAAAGAGTACGATTTTGTACCGTTTGGCGTAGAAACTTTAGGTTCTTGGGGCCCCAGCGCACGCAAATTGTTTGCCGAGATCGCGAAACGTCTGGTTGATGTAACTAAAGACCGAAGAGCTGGCGACTTCCTCGCACAACGCATCAGTATTGCGATACAGCGAGGAAATGCCGCCAGCATTCTCGGTACAATGCCACAAGGGCCAATCTTAAATATAGGTTAGGTTAAGTAGATTAGTTAGATTTAATCTATGTACATAAATTATAGTTTTGAAAATAAAGAAGTATTAAAAAAAGTATGGTTAATTGGGATGTTAACTAATTGCTTTAGCGAACGTGTTAAAAAAAATTACAATTATATTTCAAAGACAAACGGGTCTTAATCGCGTAAACTTACGTTTAATTATATCCTGACGTTTCGGGCATGACGTTATACCCGTGGCCGCAGGCAGGCTCGTTTGTCTTTGAAATGTGAGTAATAATCGTGAAAGATTAAATATCAATACAAGTTTAGGTACAATTAGCTTGAGAATCGCCCCTATTAATAAATTACCTAGAATTAGGCAGCTCTGTTTATTATTTTAAATGTTTTGTATATACGTCATCAGAGCTTAATGTTATTATAAAACTATATTTTAATTGAAAACAAAATAAACAAAGTTCTAATTTTCACAAAAATGTAACTGAGGAACGAATCCTATATTTCTTATAGTTTATAATTTCTTTTAATTAACCTATGTGGATTGATCAACTCGTATAAGAGTTCCTATAATAGTGGATCGCAATTATAAAGTCAGACGTAATCGAGTTTTCTAATAATAGAACTAAGGAGTTTAAGAATCCTTATTATATAATTGTTAATTCATTACATTTGACTTGTAAATTACTTGAAATAAATACCTAAATAATTAATCGTTTAATGCAACTAGCTCCCAACTAATAGCCTTTTCACACGCCCACATATTTAACACGCTTAATTAATTTTCTCTTTGAACTGCAGGATTCGCAAAATAAACTCCATTATACTGTTTAAACAACGCTCCAAATGAAAACGCTAATTGTAGAAAATTGGAATAAAGGGTAAAACACTTATTCAATAAAAAAATACCTTATAATGAGTAGAAAGAGTTATTTTTATGATCCCTTCTCGTTGAAAGGGTTCTCTTAGTTCTATTTACTTCGTCCCTGTAAACTCGAGGGCTAAATAGGTACCTAAAGGTAAGCAGATCTATAGATAGGCGCCTTTATTCCTAATTCAATTATAATCTAATACTTATCTATTGAGATAGGTATCTGAATAGATAAGTAGATAGGTTTTATGAAGTAACCTAGTCAATAATGTTTAGGAAAACTAAATAATTATATCTCCTCCAACCTAACTTAGGTACAGCCGTTATTAGATACCTATATCGAAGCTGCCACAGTGCTCAAAAATACCGAAACATGTACTCTAAAGGTCTCTGCCCACTAGACCGTACCACCATCACTAGGCTTAGGACTTTTCATAGCATATCGAGGTTCTAAAATCCGTGGAGCCGCTATGTGTAAAATTTTCGAAGTCAAAGTCAAAGTATATTGTAATATTAAATATAATGATTTATACCTACTGTCACATCGTTACTGAATTAATTTTAATCAAACTTAATTAATTTTAAAAAACGAACTTGATTTCATAAAAAGTGCATACGAAATTAGATGACTTATATCAGAAACCATAAAAAAACTAGACAATTAGTGTTCAAAACAAACTAGAAAAAGTCTTAAATTGGAAACAGCGATGAAAATGGCGAAAGTATCATGTTGTTTTTCTCGAAAGTTTCGAATCTTTCGTATAAATTACATGTAACTTCTGCACTAACTTTTACCTGCCGATGTGTGATGTACGTGATAAAAAAATCAGCTTTCGATATAAATTTACTTTATGCCGCTCAGTCAAACTTGCACTATTTTTTTCCAAGACACCCAATCGAAAAACCTTCTTGGCTTAAGATCGGGCTAGTATCTAATTTCAACTCTAAAGTAAGGAGAAGAAGGTGTGCAGCTTCCTGTTAAAGATGGAATCTCCAAAAAATCTCGAAAAAAAACGTAAAGTCAAACTTGCATTATTTTTTTCCAAGACACCCAATCGAAAAACCTTCTTGGCTTAAGATCGGGCTAGTATCTAATTTCAACTCTAAAGTAAAGAGAAGAAGGTACATAGCTTCCTGTTAAAGATGGAATCTCCAAAACTTCTCGAAAAAAAAAACATTTTTTTAAAAAAACGTTCGTAATTCACGACTGAGCGGCTGAGCGGTTGCTGCATACTAGCGAGAGGGGCGGGGTGAAATGGCGTCATGCATTATACATTGTATAGCCAGTGAGGAAAAAATACTACTATTTTAGTAGTTATTGCGGTCATCCGATCTTAGCCGGGTGTACCTTAAGTTACGACTTAAGGTACACCCGGTAAGTCGATAAACGTCAGTTTTGTTTTTTGTTAGGAAGTAACATGTAATTTATATGAAAATTTCGAGTATAACAACATGACACTTTCGCTATTTTCGATCTAAGACTTTTTCTAGTTTGTTTTGAACCTAATTGTCTAGTTTTTTTTATGGTTTCTAATATAACTAATTTCGTATGCACTTTTTATGAAATTAAGTTCGATTTTTAAAATTAATTACGTTCGATTAAAATTAACTCAGTAACGATGTGACAGTAGGTATAAATCATTATATTTAATATTACAATATACTTTGACTTTGACTTCGAACATTTTACACATAGCGGCTCCAAGGATTTTAGAACCACGATATGCTATGAAAAGTCCTAAGCCTAACCATCACCATGACCGTAGCATGAACGTATCAGACAAAAAACTATTCTTTGTATTGAAAAGTATGAGACCGTGCTGGCCGGTGCTCTCATGCTTTTCAATACAAAGAATAGTTTTTTGTCTAATACGTTCATACTACGGTCATGGTATGGTACGGTGCTTACGGTCTAGTGGGCAGAGACCTTAAGGGCCTGTTCACACTAGCGATTCACTTGGGCACTGGTCACACCGCGAGCTAATAAGCTATAAACTATCGGCTATAAACACGAACAAAAGATACTCCCGTGTAAAAAAAGAGACACGGCGATACTCGCTCAGGTATCAGCTATCAGCGCCGGGCGAGTATTGCCGTGTCTCTTGTTTTACCCGGGAGTGCATATCTTTTGTTCGTGTTTATAGCCGATAGTTCATAGCTTAGTAGCTCGCGGAGACCAGTGCCTAATGTTATGCCAACAGATGACACATAGATATTTGGGTGCTCACAAAATGGTTGCCGCTCCGACATGTTTGATGATTAGGTACAAGTGCCCAATTTAATCTCCATATTTTTATTTATTAGCCTGGTTTAAAGTCCCACTGCTGGGCAAAGGCCTCCTCTCTTTTCCTCCATTGGACCCGGTCGGTGGTGACAAATGTACTCTTACTGCCATCACCACGCGGCACACTTATTTGTTGTGGTTAAGTTTTTGAGCTTTATGATAATAAATAATAATAATAAATAAATAAATATCTTGGGACATATTACACAAATCAACCTAGTCCCATGGTAAGCTCAATTATTAAGGCTTGTGATGTGGGACCAGGCGACGACATATATAATAGATAGATACACACAGATACCTACTTAAATACATAGACAGCCATGACCAAGGACCAACTAGGCTACGGAGGCTACAATGGAATTATGATTTTGTGTAGGTACTATTTAGTCTTAAAGTATTATCGAGTTACCCTTAATACATAAGGTTAGGTATTTGTTTAATTTATTTACGTATCAGTTAATCTGTATACAACATCCAGTGTGTATTACTATTTAGCTTTACCCGCTAGGTAACTAAATAAACTTGTAACATTACCAAGTCCTTGCGGTAAACCGTCTACCCGCTTCTTCGCAGAGGGACCAGTGTATTTTGAGCTTTGATTATTAGATACCTAATAAATAAATAAATAAATAAATAAATAAATAAATAAATAAATATTCTTGGACATCTTTTACACAAATCGAGCTAGTCCCACGGTAAGCTCAATTAAGGCTTGTGATGTGGGTACCAGGCGACGATATATATAATAGATAGATACATATAGATACTTAAATACATAGACAGCCACGACCAAGGAACAAATATTTATGATAAATAAATACACAAATAAATGCCCTCGCCGGGATTCGAACCCGGAACCTCCAGCTTCGTAGGCAGGGTCACTACCAACTAGGCTACGGAGGCTGACAAATACACATTCAACAAAAAATTTAGTCTCACATTAGTTTGTAGCATACAAATCAGTCAAGTACCTAGTCCGGTACAGCTTGTAAGTATAGTGTACCGATTTATTTGGCCACTTTGACTGCTACCAAGTATTTGACGCTGACTTTACCTACAATGGTCACTGTCTCACTGTTGACGGTAAGTCGCTCTTGAAACGATAGTTTTACAGAATTCACGTTAACCTAATATATGGTTGATTCTATGTATAAAATTTTATGACAAAATGTAGTTCATCATGCAAAAAATTTGCTATTTACGATAAAAAAATGGATTTAGAAAAACAGTAAAGAATAGCCATAAGAATTTGGAGGTAAAACAAAATCTTTTATTTAGTTTTTAACTTTCATAATAAGAAAAGTGTTACAATTTACCTACTTATCTTATCTTATTGGCGGGGCCCTTACGGATACACTTCGACCCATTGGGATCTTTTGTGTAATTGCCTCCTGTTTCGCCTACCCCAGGGATTGTTCTATCGACTCAATGTGTTTGAGGATGGACCCTAGCGGTAGCGTTTTGACCTCCTTCGGTTCCAGATAACCAGTTCCGATATCTTTCATCCTTTGTCTGGCGAGGGCATGACATTCGCACATCAAGTGTTTCATTGTCTCTTCTTCTTCGCCACACATTCTACAGTCTATGCTGCTGCTGTCAGAAAGACCCATTTTGGCCAAGAGAGTTTTGACCCCAAAGTGTCCCGTAAACACCCCCGTTATGAGTTTGAGTTGTCTTTTGCTATATTTCCAAAGCTTTTTGCTCCAGCTCGAGTCTACTTCAGTCTACAATTTAGGTACCTACTACTCGTACCTAAGTATTTATGTTTAGAATCCAGTTCAAAATTATAATACCTAGTCATGTATGTAAATTTTATTATTTGTACTTTATATATAACGTAGGTACCTACCTACCTACATTATTTGTTTTTTTTTATGGTAAAATGTAGATAAGTATTGATACATGTGTTAGTTTCGTGAAACAAATATAAAAAATGATTTGTGAATAGTTAATCTGATTCCGAGAATATGGAATCAAACGTACACGTCATTTGCACCTTCGGTTCTAGGTAATTCGGTTTGGATCGCCTCGCCGGCGTGTTCATATAACTAGCTACCTACCCTCTATTTCGTAAATATATATATGTGTTTTAAGGTTCCGCAGTAAACAAGAAACCCTTATAGTTTCACCATGTCCGTCTGTCTATCTGGGGCCCATTTCTTGAACGCTTGTAATACAAGTTGAAGTCTCTTTTTAACGCTATTAATTAAATAGGGACTTCCGCTTGTATTACAAGTTACAAGCTTTCGAGAAATAGGTCCCTGTCCGCAGCATAGCCCAGTAGCCGTTATTGCCGACAAAGTGGTAGAATATAATGATATAATGTAAAATATGTATGGGAAAAAAAATTGCGTACTTCCCCTACTCGTAAAGTGGGGCTGATTACTTTATTTTATTGGGTATCGTTTATTAGGACTTTTACAAAGGGTCCTAAAAGAAAGTTATTTCTAAAGTCAATATTTTCGGAGATAACAAGTATGAAAAAAATCATGTATCGAATATAATGGGCCTATAGAACACTTTAAAGTACTCTATTTCGAACATAATCGGCGCAGCCGTTTTTTAATAATTAAGGGACCCTTCACAGAGCGTGGCCACATGTTGTTGGCCGGTTTTTGAAATACTATAGACAAACAAACGAGAACTCTAAATTGCATCACTAGTGATTTTACTACCAGTGTTACTCTTAAGATGGATGGATATATACCTACGCTTATTGTGTCTTCACATTTAGGTTTATTATTAGTTAAACTATGACTGTAGGTACCAGAAAAGAAACGACAAAAATTCAATATAAATAATAATTCCCAGCTAACATTACTAGGAATTTTATAAAACTTACAAACACAATACAAACGAGTTATGTCAGTGCGGCTCTAAGTCCGGAAATTCATCAGAAGCATCAGAGATTTTGATTATTATAATATTATAATAATTAATATATAATAATTACGACATAAGGCTGGGTCTGTGAGTATGAAATATATCTCAATTTTACCTTGTTTCAAAAGTATGCTTACGTAAGTACACTTACATGTCAAAGAAATTTGCTAAATCCGAGCTTATCTCTCTCATATCGAGAAATATAAATGGCACTATGTAAATATATACACATATTAAAATTCAATAATTAATGATTATGGGCCATGTTATATTAATCGAAAAAACATGTTTACATCGCTATGAATGGTGTTGCATTTGCACCATGCTTTAATTTAACCTACGCAGGTTAATGTAGCGCATTATAAAGACCATAGTTATGCAGAAAACGACCAACTTTGATTTTTTTACAATCTCACTGAGTTTGGTCGCGTTCTGCATTGACAAAAAATCAAAGTTGGTCGTTTTCTGTATAACTGCGATCGATTTAAGTTACAGATATTATTTTGCTGTTTGATATGAATAAATTAATGAAAAATAGAATATAAGGCATAGTAAAAGAAAATGCATACAAACGAAATATTAGACATAATACTACGAGTATACCTACTCGTGACTTTTCATCATAGGTCAAAGTTATCAAAGTTATTAAATGATATGTTATTTTGCACTCGCTATAATAATAATTTCACAGAATCGTAAAATCAAATAACGTTTATCAACAAACATCAAAAACATAACAATTGATAGCAAATTTTACTTTGTAGCTATTTATAAATAGGGCCATACATTCGCATCTCCTCTTGGGTACAAAAAATACGTAAAAGTAAATAATCCTATATTGAGAAGCTCTCACGATCCCCTTTGATACCTTTCCTTACCTGTAAATACGAAAAGCAAAATTTACTGCGAATAATTAACTTTACTTCATGAAATTCGTATATGGAGAGCATATTTGTGAAATTAAATATTAATCAGTTTCATAAAGAACGAACTCCGTAACTCATCAGTATAACATATTTACTAATATTATGTATTTCATCATGATAATATATCAAAATTAAACATGGATGGATACCTACTTTTTTATTATGGTAAGTATTTGAAGGGTCGATGGAAAAAACATGTCCAATAGGTAGGTACCTACTTAAAAAAATCAGGGCAAATTCACACCTTATTTTAAAAGTAAGGTGGTTCCTCCTTCTGTAATTTGAATTGACTAGACATGTCTTTCCGTGGACCCTTCATTTAATGTTTAAGTTTTATATTTAATTGAACTGTTTACGAAATACCTGCTTAAATGAGATATTATCATTTATCAAGAAATATCACATAAATTTCATCTAAAATTCAACCTTGAATCTTACCCTAATTATCAAGTAACTTTACAAATTCTCTCATTCTTTGATCCTAATATTTTGGGGACTCGATTTCATGAAACGTGAACTAAGTGCGTGTAAAGGATGTCTTTTATGTCTGAGTTGTGATTAAATGTAATGCGAGATCAAAGAACGACTTAAGGTAACTGGATTCTACGTGATCTTAATCAATTTGGGCGTATTTTACTTTACACTAACTTGGCCTTTTCGCTACAAAACAGAGTAACGAAGCAAAACATGAAATCGCTCTCTTTGATTATAAAATTTCATCATTATTTGAATTGGTAATGCGAATTGCTTAAGATATAGTACCTATATATTTTACATTTAATAACTAGAAATATCTATAAGTCAACATACCTATGTCATATTTTAGAATTATTTTTTTATTAAAATACCAGTTTAATCATGCACGGGATTATTTTGGAACATAATATATGAAGGGTCCATGGAAATAACATGTCTAGTCCTTATGAAATACAGAACAAATTTGGACCTTGTTCCATTAATACAAGTAGTAGATTTGTTTTACCTACCTTCTGAAATTTGAATAGACTAGACATGTTTATTCCGTGGACCCTTCATAACGACACAAGTATGAAAAAGATGAAATTCGAAACGAGTGGCGATGTTTTAAAACACGACCGATAGGTAGTGTTTTAAATCGACACGAGTTACGAATTTCGTTTTTGCACGTGTCTCGTACGACGTTTTTTAGTACAGATGGCCCGCCGAAGTTTTGGACCTGACGTAAAATGACCCACTTCTCGCACTAGAGCCTAAAAAATACACCATCTGTACTTACTAAAATGTTATATATTAGCATTTATGAGTAACCTCAGAATTTTCACAAATACTCTCAATTCTTTAACTTACTCAATTTTCCAGCTCTACTTAGTGCTTTGTAATTTGGCACCAGTTAAACGTCTATCTTTAACAATTTCACGCCCACTTTTGTTCTAAACATTGTAATAATTATAGTCTATTAAAGTAAGTAACGCAATCTACGCTATTCGAAGTTGAGTGCAAGTTCGCAACTTAGCTTATGAAGTGCGCTGTCGAAGTTCACCTTAAACGTAACTACGGCAAACTTAACGCGAAACTGCTCTTCTGCGCATATTACATGTTTAATTAATTTCATGTAGTTCATGTTATAGTTTGGCTTACTAATTTCGATGTAAAAGGCGTAACATTTAAAAAAGTTAGCATCCTATGAAAATATTAAATTTCGGTCAAAATTATTTTCGTTGTCTTGTTTCATACCACTCTGTCACGCTTTTAGTAGCTGTTTCAACTCAGTATATAAAAAAAATCCGTTTCACTTGTATTTCTTTTTCGTGTCAGATTTTAATCCATACATGAGAAATTGAAAATAAAACATCATCTCATACAAAAATCACCACTGCTGCGTCACGTTTTTTAGGGACATAAAATAAGACAACGAAAAGAATTTTGACCCATTTGCGCATTTTATTGATGCGTTTGTTTTGCTAGACAATACTACTATGTATTAGTTGTAACTAGATTACTTGCCCATAGCTTGTTACATAACTAGTACCCCTTCAAATATTAGAAACAGTACATTGTGCATCAAGGGAGGTAAGTACGGAATTACTAACGAGAGTGTTAGAAGCCCGACGCCGTTAGGCGGAGGGCTTTTATGACTCGAGTTAGTATTCCGCTTACCGACCGTGATGCATACAATGTTTTTCATCACACTTGCCGACAAAAAAATAAGTTTTAAGACATAATATTATTAAATGACGTACTGACATTTCTATTACTCCCTAGGGAATTTCACTTTTCCATTACTCCCGCTACGCGCGCAAGCAATGGCGCGCTTAGACAGCAAGTGTGATGAAAATAAATTTAAAAATCTATCCACACCAAACACACCTCCTTATTCATTAAAGTCTCCTAACTTAACAACCCGCTAAGTATTGTTTGTCTCTTTCGCTCTTATGAACACATTGATAACACCGAAAGATACAACAATACTTAAAGGCCAGCTAAGTTAAGAAATGAATGGGGTAAATGTTTTTAACCCCGCTACAGCTCGGGAGTTAGTACTATTTAGAACACTCTAATAAACTAGACAAGTGCGTGATAAATTATTCAAATTAATGAATTATACAAGTGAAGTGACAACCCTATAATGACAATTATAACCTAAAAAAGCACAACTGTCAACAAAACCAGAGACAATGTGGAACCCAAACGCCATAGACAACAGACAGCTAGAGAAGCGCGTCATCGTCGGAAGGGTCCGACCGACGTGGGCACGGAACCTGCCAGAGACAAGAGAGGACGAGGACAAGAATGAGGAGATTGGAGTCATGCCGCATAGCGAGCCACCCTCCCCGACGGAACCCTGGCAGCAGACTAAGCAGGAGGATAAATACGATGTTTTTGGAAAGGTGAGCTCTGATTTCAAATGTGTTAATATTTTTTGTCAGATAATAAAAATTTAAAGTATTGGTATACAACTAGGGCTGCCTTCAGTCCGGGTTTACCCGGATTTTTCCTAGTTCGGAGTCACCATCCGACTGGGGTTTCAAAAAGTGTTCGGGGAAAACCAGAATACTTTCATATGAGGGACTCCTTCTCAAAATCGTCATTATTGTATACAAAGTGAAGTATTTGGGACAATGGGATTTACGCTAAATATCCTAGGTTTTTTTAGTCATTGTCATGGTTTTACGAATTTCGAGATGGCAGCTTTAGGTTTATTTAATCCACGAGCGCCTAATTTCTACTTAAGTACATATTAATGTACCTTTTGAGCATCATATAAAAAAGCAGCATTTACACTGACTCACATCATGATCCGAAGGTATAATTGCATGACAGCAGTCTCAGTCTACATTCTACATAGGCTGCCGAATGCAAAAATTGCCTACAAGGCATAATACAAGCCCCGATGCATATGTTCTCGTACAGTTAGACAGTTTTTCGAGATTATCCCGTTCATCCGGGGGAAAAGGTTTAGAGACAAAACCTTCACTATTCAATAGTAGTACTAAAGTAGTTTCTTTGAGTATAAAATATTTGGACTTAATAAATCAGAATAAAACAAACTATTTTACGAGAGGTATTTTTTTAATATTTTCCACAATTTTTAATTTTATAAAATAATCAATGAATGTAAAGAACGCCATTAATATTAAAGACGACATGGTACACCTGATGCACTGCGAATTTTGCGTCAAGCTTATAAGCGCGGAATTACGGTGGTGAACAAAAATATAATTTAGACACTGGTTTGTTAAAATCGATTTATTAAACAACAAAAGCGTACTTCAGATTGTTGTGTCTCTTGAAATGTAGTACATTAACCATGACTAACGTTCATACAATTTATCATTAGCACAATGTGATCATTTTGAAAATATTCAAAAATTTGTAAAAATTGTTTCGAACTACAACTCCACTGCATCGGGGCTTGTAATATATCTCCTTCATATTATTCAAAATTTTCAGTGTAAATAATTGAATTCAATCCATGCTAACTTATGCTTGTTTCTGGATAAATGTACTGCGCAATAAAAAAAGTGATCTTCCAACGGTCATTCGTCGACGGGCGTCAAACGGAAATTCTTTATTCAAATTTAAATTTCCCAGGTGATGCTACTCGGCGACAGCGGCGTCGGGAAGACGTGCATGCTAGTCCGCTTCCGGGACGGCACGTTTCTCGCCGGAAACTACATATCGACCGTCGGCATCGACTTCCGGGTATCGACAATACGGCCTGACAAGGATATGTGATAAACGAAAAGATTTGAGCAATATGTTGTTCATTCATTATCCCCCGGGCTCATGCAGCTCATGCTCAATTCATGCGAGGTTTCTTCGGCTACTTTTAGACTTATTTTTCTTTTAGTCGAATCAGTTGAACATTCCCCGTAACAATAAATACACATTAAAACGATAAAATAATCACATGATAAAATTATCTACAAACAAAAATTTGAACAATTAACTAAAAGGCGAGGGAAATACGTATTGTTCGATGTTACATTGCCGCCGTTTTATAATTGTGGCCATATTAATTGAATTTCATTGCCATGTCAAAAAATATATATATTTATTTATTTTATTATAATAGGCACAGTAACAAATAAAAATCGTAAAAAAATACTAGTGACAACTGTCAATTTGTAAATTAACTATCATGGTAGGTACCTAATTAACTATCATGTGAACAAAACGTGACAAAACCGCTCATTACTACTAATAATAATTCTGATATTAGATGAGTTATTTTCAAAAATATATACGTAATTAAGGGCTTGATGAAAACAAAATCACAATCGTTTCCATTGTGTTTCGAAAGTTAGTCATACAAATGATAATAAAAATATGGATAAGTTTGAAACGCAAAAGACCTTAAGTTTCGTTTTCATTCAAGCCTTTAACTACGAATCTTTTTGCAGCGACCCATTATTAATTCGGCAAATTTTCGTAAAATAGCATAAACAAGATGATCCTTTTTTGAAAATCCTAACACAACCATAAGCCTCGAGTCTATGACTCGAACTTTTCGTTTTCTAGGTGGCCATTATTGTCGCAAAAAAAGATAACTATCAAGGGTTCCAATTTCAAACGGACCAGTGGCGTGTGCCCGTGGCCACTTAGCCGCCATGTGATTGGTGTTTGAACTTTGGCGCGCTTTTTCTGTTCCCGCCCCCTGCCACGTGACAGCCGTGATTGAATTGGCGGCGACTGACTGATTTATTATTGCAATGTTTTTTTTTATTTGGACTGTTTTTGCCGCCTTGATTTATGGCATCTGCCATTATTTTTGGCAGCTATTGATTTGTTTTTTTTTCTCACATTGTATTTTTTGTAAATGTGTTGAGACCGCTGAGGTCGTTAAGAAACCAGCTGCTTTTTTGCAGAATAAAATGTAGGTACCTACTCGTACTAATGTAAATAAGTAATTAGATACATTTTAAAACAAGTCAAACTCAAGTTGGGCGATTTTAATCCCATCTTTGTGTCACAAGGTGTTTTAATTAGGAATAACCACCACAGATTTATGTCCGTTCTAAAATGAAAGCACCTGTTAGGTTGCGATAAAATTCTGGATAACAACGTTTGAATTTTATTGTCACCATTTAAGATTTGAACAGAAAGTAGGTAGGTTCCTAAAGCCATTTAGCATATTTTTTCATTTGGTATGATAGCACAAAAACACAAAATTTGTAAATAATTTCGAAGTAAAAAAAATAAAATAAAACTATGAAAACGGATAAACTCGCGTATATTAACTAATTTTAACTTCATTCCGTTCGTGGTCTGCGTGTCATCCGCAGACCACGAACCCTGTAAAGTGTTCGAAACGTCGGAATGAAGTTAAAATTAGTTAATATACGCGAGTTTATCCGTTTTCATAGTTTTATTTCATGAGTAATCCTCGCGGTAACCGAAGTAAAAAAAATAAGTTCAGTAAACAACTTTTAGTACAACTAACGCCATCTGTTACAGAACAAGGTAGTTACTGTCGACGGCATCAAGGTAAAACTTCAGATTTGGGACACCGCGGGACAGGAGCGCTTTAGGAGCGTCACGCACGCGTACTACAGAGACGCACATGGTAAATACTTTCGTATTACCTTACACGTATAAGAGGTTTGGTACTTAATTTCGATACAATGTTTTGCATATTTCAAACACACAAACATGTTATAGTACTCATAATTCGCTTAAAATAATTATAAGTATTTAGTAAAGATTGAACTACGATACTGCTGGCGCCATCTTTCTGGACAGTCTAGTACTAAGTTCAAGAAAACTCCGACTTTCTTGAAAATCTTGACCTACATTTAATTTTTTTATCTTGGCTTACAATATTTATGCTTTCATGGTAAATTACACTGAAAGAGGCTGTAGTTTCGTGCTAATATTGTAAACTTATTGAAAAAAAAACATTCGAATAAAAAGCTTCCTTCGTTTCCGCAGTCAAAATCATGTTTCAATAATTCCAGATCATTCTACTTCCCGGTTTAAGTTTCCAATCCACATAAAGACATTCAAGGCTTGGCCTCGACCCGTGTGTTGATTAATACACTAGCAATTTGAGCCCTAAGTCACAAGCTGTAAGACTCATCATTTGCAACTTGTCAAACCGGATCACATGTGTAGAACTCGATTTGGCCACATTGAGCCAGCTTGAGACGTCCTAGGAAGCTGTAGCAAACATTCATAGATTGAAGTTAGGCATTAAGCCCATCTTTCCTTTTAATGATGCTAAAATGATAGAGAAAGTAAATAGTGGATCAGCTGGTATTAGTGGTATTGGCCAGCCTCTGCCGCCAATTTTGCCTATCAGCGAATTGTGATCATATAGCATATTAGCCAAGTTGCGTTAAGGTGCATTCAGACGAAACGAGCCTTCGCTATTCTAACCCCCTACTCTATGAAATTCGATCGTTACACAAAACGTGATTTGTTGATTTCGTCATTAGTTTGTAATTTCGTAGAGTGGGGGATAGAATAGCGAATGCTCGTTTGGTTTGAATGCAGTTTTAGACAGCTACCTAGTATTTTTGGGTTAATGAGTAAAGTTCGGTTACTCGAGTAAAGTAGCCACGTGGTGATGATGGCAGTACAACTACAAATACATTTGTCACCAGTGTCACCACCCCAAATGTTCCCACTGTCATTAAGAGTCGAGACTAAGGGATTGAAGCGTCACTGACTATTTTATTGAGCATTACCTCCTAATGCGTCCATATGCATAAGTAATAGGAGAGGCCTACGTCCAGCAGTGGACTGAGATAAGCTGATGATGTGAGTAAAGTTCGGTAGCCCATCAGCTAACTGAGTCGTTTGAGGATCATAGTACTAGGACTCTGTTGATTGAGAAGAAGTTTCAAATAAACCGGGAACTGGAGTCTACTATGAAATAAAAATTCGGTAAGAGATTTAGGTCAGAAGAGTTATTGGACTGCGATTTTGCTCAAAAGTAAAATACTAATCAAATCAACATTTCACGGTCTGTGCAATTCTGAAAACTATTGATCTCTTGTACCTAAAGTCGGACATAAATCGGAAAACTCCCAAATATCTCGACCGTTTAAGCTTACAAACTACAGAATATCAACAGTGGTTATACAAGTGTGAAAGTAGTTCAAAACCATGTTACCAAATGACAATCTCTCAATGAAACTTAAAGCAAAAAAGCTCAATCCCCTTTCACACCAAGACCCTATATTTCCGTTAAAAAATAGTCTCAAATAATCCAGTACATAAAGAACTCGAATTTCAAACTATTGAACTTTAACAAGATCCTTCTATAGAATGGACGCTTGAGACAAATCCTTTTTAAGTGATTGGATTAACGATTCAGAGCTGCTAACTGAGCAGATGTTGTGTAATATGAGAACCATTTCATAATGCGATCACCATAGTCCTTAGTTAACAATTATAAGGTTGCGTATCGTGTGCTTCAATTGTAAAGTTATCCTGTAATTCCTGTTCTCGCGTCGCTGCTGGTGTATGATGTCACGCACAACTTAACGTGCAGTTATCGTACTCTTTAATGAATAGCGTTAAGGTTGGTTTTCGTATGGCTATCTGGTTGGTAATTTGCAATTCCTGTCCACAGCGTTGCTCCTGCTGTATGACGTCACGAACAAAACCAGCTTCGACAATATTCGGGCCTGGCTCGGGGAGATTCGGGAGTACGCGCAGGACGATGTTGTTATCATGTTATTAGGTAAGTAATCGGAGATTTCAATAGGGCTGATTACTGTAGGAACCTAAAATAAAGTATTTCACACTATGCACGACATAATACACGTAGAAATTAGGTACCTACCTTTTAATAAAATGTAGATTGCGGTAAAATTTTGTACAGGAAATTTAATAAATGGGAAAGAACTTTAAGGAGTAGATCATTTTGCAGTATACAAACGTGACGCCACTTTTGTGTAACTATTTCATAGAAAAGTTCGTAGTGGCGATGGCGATAGTTTTGACAGTTCCAAAAAAGTTGTTCACTTGACTTGCCAGTCACGCCTATTGTTTAACTTTCTTGAGTTCCATAGGTCTTCAAATTTAATGTGGATTTGAATTAGTACTAAGGTGAATTTAAAAGAGTCTAGGTATGAACATGAACTCAAGATTTCCCGTGTAGAAGTTTATCCGTAGGTAGAATCATTATCAATCTCATTAGTTAGGTACCTAATTATGATGGTTAATTAGTCTAAATATATCTATTATATGTATACAGTAGATAATTCGATATATCCGATAACGGGTCCTCTAAGCCTCACTACGGATTTTACGGATTAAATGTTACTAAGTACCTAAGTTATTTTTCACGATGTTTCTCCTTCAAGAAAAAGCTAATACATTCTTAAGTACCCATAGAACCATTCAAATGACATTTCGTACAAACCTTAGGCACTGAAAATTATAAACCTTACAGTTACTTACAGTTCGAGAAAACGAGGGTGAATTGTTTTATAGGTTTAAATTTTAACTGTGCAAAATATTTCAAAGCCCAAAATGACTTGTAAAGGGTTACGCTTACGACTACGCCTAGGGAGATAAAATGTAAAATTGTAAAGCTCCCTTCGCTCCGGCAGACTGACTTTAATTTCCGTCCACGGAAGTGATTGTAAGGGGTTTTAGGTTACTTACACTTTATTTGTGATGGCTTTTGATATTGAATTTGTTAATGAATAATATTTAGTCGTCAATCAAACTGTTTTGACTAGAGTAAAGTTTCTTTTATATCCGTTGGCATTTAATAAAGTTAGTTGTTTGAAAGTCAATTAGCCAAAATAGCCATTAGTTACCGATATATTAAAATAGTATATTTTATTAAGGTACCTATAGGTATAATTATACCCATTTTTGAGCTTTTAGACCTTGTGCCTCGAACTTCCCATGAACGCTTAATTTTGAAGATATGTACCTACTTATAAATATGTTCACAATATTATACGAGACACCGTATGACCGTAGAAAGTTTCATGGGCTAAATTGGCTTGCTATAACTTACCTACCTAATTATAATTATATTTTATTTACAGTGTAACTACAAATGGAATCGATATGTTAAAAATAATACTAATTATGTCCTTTAATTGTGTTTAGTGTAGTCGACAAAATATTATTGACAACATAAAGAGTATTTATTGGAGTAATACAAACGTAAAAACAACACGTGGTTCCAACTTTTCTTTATCCATTCTTATCGCTAGGAGACTTATGAGGTATACCCTCGAACCTTTCAGAATTATGATGCGATAAATTCGTCAAATTTCATTCCAGGTAACAAATCCGACAGCGGCTTAGAGCGGGCGGTGCGGCGCGAAGAAGGCCAGCGTCTAGCCAGGGAATACCAGGTTGCTTTCATGGAGACTTCCGCAAAAACTGGGCTGAATGTCGAAGCAGCCTTTGCTCATGTGGCGAGGGCACTCGTGGCTAAAGCCAACCCGGCCGACCCGAATCGACTGGCTGTCCGAGCACCACCGGTACAAGAGCAGAGATCTTCGTGTCCACCTTGCACTTAATTTTGGAACTATTTAGAGCCTGTAAGCTGTGCTGGATTGAGTATGTTGTCCTAAGCGTGAAGATGGAGACACATATTTATCAGCATGCGTGCGCATTTTATCTATTGAAAATTGAAATTTACCGCGTGCGGAAACCCGGATGCGGTTTCATAATAATCGACCATTTTCAATTGGACGCAGTTATGCAAAAAGGAACCAATCTCACATGAATTTGTCATTTCAAAGATTAACTTGTTTATTTTGATTTATGGTGTTAATTAGAATGAAAAATTATTGTGAGTTGGTTCCCTTTTGCATAATTACGTCCAATTAACTAAATGCGTACAGGTACACATGCTGATACATAAGTTCTTTACCCTAAATAGGTATTTCTAGACTATGGTTCTTTCTTGGGGCATCCAGTTTGATTGACGTATCTGTAACACTTGTCTGGTAGTGTACAACCATCTTGAATATTTGTGTCTTTAGAGAGTTTTCTTCTAGCTTATCATGGGAGAATTCTTCAACTTTCAAACAGGACCTCTTGGTACAGCTATTTTTCTATCGATCATTTGATGTTCTGAGAACAGTTTAAATACCTATAATAAATTAAATGGACCATTGACGTTATTATCCTTAGGTCATCCCACAACCAAATTTTTGAAAATATTCTAAAGGGCGTTTCTTGATCAAAGTTTTTTCTTAGTAAAAGAGCAGCCCAAAAATATTTGTAGAATCTTTTTTTTTGGAATTTGAGCGATTCGATTTTACATATCTAAATCCCACATTTTAAGATAAATTATTTAATGTTGACGACAGATAATGGACGTTTTGACACATATTTAAGACTATTTGATAAAATCTGGATGCTAACTAATTCTGGTTTAAAATGGAAATGTTTTGTAAGTATTCACAATTTGGCAGATGCAGGAAAGGATACTATTTCATGTTGACTAAGCGTACGGTGTTGTACCTAGACTGGGTTTTTCAAAGAGTTATTGAGACTATCGCGCGAATTGTATGATACTTTCCATTTGAAAGGCTGAAATGCACAATGTACATAATAACTAAAACTATGTTGTTTATTATTATTAATTCAATGTATAATATATATCAAAGTGTTTGTAGAATAGATTGTATAACATTTAATGAATTAGATGCGTGAACACTGTCAAACATGAACATTGTCAAATCGCGAAAGAAAAGATTCATCTGTTTCAGTAATAATTTAGTAAAATAGTAAGTAAGGTACGTACCTAATTTCTACAGAATGGTATGTAAATTCTCATAACAAAATTGTAATATATTTTCTTGTATCTGAAATTTGACGATATAGTCAAACAAGTTTCTGTAGTTACCTACAGTCAAGGTAAAAGACGCTTGCAAAGTGCCAAATGTATGTATACACAACCCAATTACTGTTACTATTTTTTATAAGCCTGGTTTACTGTCCTACTGCTGGGCAAAGGCCTCCCCCCTTTACCTCCATTCGGTCCGGTCGTCATCGTCACAGTTCTCCCGCTAATTTGGATAGAATGCGTCCAGGATGCTTAGCCAAGTTGCCAATCGCTAACGCTTAGTAGCGTATCGTAGTTCTTGCTCCCTGTCACTCTTTCATATTAGTGCGACAAAGACAGTTAGCTGCCTTCGTTTACGATTGACGATTAAACGTCAGCGATTGGCAACTTGTCTAAGCAGCCTGGTCGTTCCGCTATCTCCTTCTCGGTCGCCCAATGCCCCGGCCAGCACCATCGAAGGTTTCCCGTGGGTCCCAGTTTAGTGTTACTATAAGGTCGTGTACCTATAGGTATGTACTTACATATTATATTTTTCGCACTTTGCGCGCCTATTTATTTTATACTTTGACTGTATGAACTTTAATAAATAATAAACCTATATACCTTGTAACTCTGTACCTAAGCATTTACCTAACGTGCACGATTGTTGTTGTATTATATCCAGTTTTTATTATGCCAGAACCATATCGTAGTTGTCTAATTATACCAAAGTGATAAAATATACATATAAATAAATAAGTATTTAGCTACTTGATGTATTTTTCCATGAATATTTATTTTTGGAATGTAATCTTCAGCCAAAAACATGGTCCTTTCGAAAGCATTATTACCACGGAAGGGAGTCAAAGTTATTACTTTATTAGAGATAGATCGTACCTCAATTGATGTAAAGATGTCATTCAACTTTTTGCGTGCAGTTTACTTGATAAATTATATAACCATTATGATTGTGCTATAATATCAATACTTTACGCTACCATATATTATGTGCGAAAATCACAAAAAATTGGGATTTTTACTAATAAAATTTATATAACACTGTCTCAGTTGACAAACTCACATTTTCGTAAAAATTTAGGAACAACTAGAGGTACCTAATGTCTGATGAGTCACGATACAAATTAAAAGAAAACAAACTAAAATGAGATGAAAACCTATGGTTATTGTTAATTTATTCTTCTGTCATGTGAAATAATCAATCACTTACAACAATAGTTATTTGTACAACATGAGAGCAAAGTACGTATTTGATGCGAGTGTCAGTTTTGAGTCTTGAGCAAGCGAAAGACTCGAAAGACACGAGATTCAAATAACTTTGCTCTCAAGTTGTACATACAACTTTTCACCTCAGCATGGAGAAAAGGAAAATATGTTATTAAACATTTATACGTGCCATCCCGTTATTTTTTGTTTTTGTTTTACCATTATGTTTGTAACAGAAAGTACATAATTATAACTACTAAAAAAATGAACGCTCATAAAATTTTATAAAACAGTTATAATTATTTAGAAATGAACTCGTGTCGAATTTCTGAACGCGATTCTGACTCGCCTAGTACCACGATATCCGTCCGTTTTAAAACGGCTGTCTTTCTCTCTGTCACACTTATTTATAAGAGCGATAGAGAGGTGGAATGACGGACGCCAATGTTATGTATGCTTGGTGGTAGGGGCCATATGCCGTTCGGATACAAGGAATCGGGTCCGATAAAACGCGTCGTCTAATACAACTGGCTGAATACGCTAGGATGCCATGAACGAAAAAAAAAATGCATATTATGACAATTTATAACGTAACATTTTTCATCTATGTCTTTTTACTAACAAGTGAAAGAAACAAAAGAAAAAGTTGAAGTCTAAACGTCATGGAAAACAACATTCACTCAGTGAGCAAAATCGCACTTTGCTCAATGATTTCGCGAATCAAAAGAAGTCTTTTCGAGCTGCTGAGGTGAAAATATAATTTAATTACGTTCTTAACTACTAAGTTTTTTTTTTAATAAAACGACAACTTACAAACCGCACGAAAAAATTTGATCGACCTGTCTACTCAAATCCTTAGTGGTAATAATTATGCAATAGAATTTCGACTTCCTGTGTCCCCATGTACGAAACCACCATTTAAACTTATGGATTAGTGTTTGCCCGGGAAGTGAAGACCATTACTAATTTTTTTCCTTTTTTTAATGGTTTTTTTTTTGTCACTGTTAGACACTTTCCATCTGCATATATTTTTATGGTAAAAGTGTGATTGTACTCCATACATAGCTTATAAGTAGGTACCTACCTACCTACCCAATAAGTCCTTAGATTTTCTTTATTGACTTGGGTATGGAAGACCATAGCAGTAGGTATGAAGTAAACAAATAAAATATATTGTCCGTTACGAATTTATACTACAAATGCGAATAATACAAATTTCCCCTTCTTACCTACGTTGGTACAGTCAACTACAAAGAGATGTATCCATGTTAGTCTTACAAAATGAAGAAACTTTTGGTATGCAACAATTATTTACCCTTGCTTCGTGACATTATCAGTGTTCACCAAATCTTACACTATTATCGATTCGTTTTAAGTGCAATTATTATGTATCCAACCAAACTTCCTATGAATTTACTCCTGCAACCTTCATTTATTACCTAACGATATATTATTACAAATATAAGTCACATTTCAATATTCTAAAGAAATGTATCCATTTTGAATAGTTTGCCATAACCTGAGATAGATGTATGCATGCAGTGACAAGTCTGCACTGCTTTCGTGAGTTGTCAGTCAGTCAGACGTCAAAGCAATCCTTATCGCATATCGATCAAATATTCTTTATAAGTTATATCCAGAGGGCCTATTGCGAACCACGAACGATGCTCTTTCGCACTTGCAATGTCGAACGTAAGTGTGACAAAGAGGCAAAACTTCGTTCGTGGGTCGCAATAGGCCTTCAGGACCGCTACCGCGAAATCCGAAATCATCAAATCGAAAGAACTTGTCACGGTCACTCTTATTATACCCTAATTGGAGTGACAGAGAAAGTTCCTTTGCTGCTGTTCAGCGGTAGTTGCCGGAGCTAGCTAGGAAAATACGTTTGCCATTTGGATTGCAAATACTGCATTCAACGAACTAATTACAGAATTAAAAATCAAGGAAAAGTTTGTAAGAGGAAGATATTTATTTATACCAACATTTTTATTAAATGATCAAATCAACAAAAAAATCGAATCCTTAGTTTAACAAAAAAAATACATAAAATAATGTATTCAAAGACTCAATATCTTGTATGACTACCGTCAGCATCAATTACCGACTGCAATCGATCGGGCATTGAACGAACACAGTTTTCGCAGAAGTTATCCCCTCTATAGTAATTCCATAGTTGGAACACGTGTTATTTAAAATTTTCTTTTGTTCTTATATCTGTTGGGTTCCAATTCTGCACCATCAATCCCCACAAGCTTTCAATCGGGTTCATTTCGGGACTTTTTGGTGGAAGCTTAATTAGGTGGAGGTCGTCCTGGTTTTCAATCCAAATTTGGACAGTACGCGAATTGTACACTGACGAATTATCCTGTATCAAAGTTATTAATCCGTCTCCGAATACATTCTTAGATGTGGCCATCAACACGTCTTCTAAAATTTCTTTATAATTTATTGCATTCACCCGAGTAGGTATTTCTATTAGACTTTTTTGTTTCCAAATTTGAAAATGTTTTGTTTGGATTCTATTCTGAATTTAAACTTATTGGTTACATATCTTTGTAACATTAGGAGTTTACCTGTCAATACATATAGGTAGATAATAAAAGAGGTAGGTTTGATTGCTACTAGAAATGTCACTAACCAAGGGTAATTCATTATGGCAAATTAAAATTTACTTCATTTTGTAAGACTAACGTGGATACATCTCTTTGTAGTTGGCTGTACCTATTTAGTGACTAGTGTTTCGTTTTATGCAGTGTGTTACCATCATTAACCTATTTGATGAAATAATTTAATGTTAAAAGTAATTTATCATCATCATCATCAGCCTATGTTAGTCCACTGCTGGACGTAGGCCTCTCATATTAACGATGCGTTTAGACGCATTAGGAGGTAAATGCCCATAATCGCCACGCTGGGCAAGCGGATTGGCGATCGCAGTAATGTGTCCACTGTGATGACGCTGCTGCCCATCATCAATCTTGTAGTATGGTCAGTGACACTTTAATCCCTTAGTCGACTCTTACGACACCCGCAGGAGGAGTTGGGGTGGTGACAAATGTATTCTTAGGTACTGCCGTCACCACACGGCACCAATTCTGTGAGTAGAAATGTACCTACTTCAAAATGAATCGTTAATTATATAACTTGACAATGACAGGTCGCAGCCACTTGCAGCGTTTGACAACTCGTCGCTTCTCATGAACAACGCTGTAATCCAAGATATTACTTGTTTCTAATGTGTATTCTAGTCCTTCATTATTAGACTTGAAATTACGACACTGTTTCTACAGAGGGCCTAGTGTAGGTAATAACTCATAAAAAACGTCTCGATCGCGTTTACGTTTTTCATCGCCATTTCATACAAATGACGATGAAAACGTAAACGCGATCGAGACGTTTTTTATAATTATTACCTACACTAGGCCCTTAGAACATTTTGTAATGCAGCGTTATTCATGATACGCATCGAACTAAGCAGCACACGCGTTGCATTGATCGTTCGAAGGAAATAAAAATAATTTTAGAGTTAATTTACATATTTGTCAACTTGTTAGTAAATCGTACCTATTATTAACCATTTTCTTAAAATCCCGGGTCATGGTAGGTAGCACACTGTCTACAATGATGAGAGTTTTATAGCTATACCAAGACCAGAAAACTATTTAGGTATAAGCCAATGTTTTTTTTTCTTGCATTTAGGTATAATTTGGTCAACGGGCTTGTCCGTAGAAAATGCCGAAAGATTAAAAAAAAAATAGTTGCGATGAGTTATTCATTTGAATTTACCGTCTTTTACTATTTACTGATAAGCTTGTTGGGCAGAATAGTTATTAGTAAGGTCAGTTTCCGGCATATTTTATTTCTGATCTACGAACAAATAAAACATGGAAGCCGCACGCCATACTAAATTTCCTTTCAAAAACGGTCGTGAATTTTAGTTGACAAGTGTCACCCCCTCTTCAATCCATCACGATAATGAATTTCAATATCAACCTAATAAAAACTCAAACCGCCATTTAAAAATAGTTGTGATTGGTCCCTCAAAGTTTTGATTGACTATTTTCTATAAACATTTGTCAATAAAGATGTTACGCCGAAATATGCGCGGTGTTAAGAAAAGCGCAATGTCGCAGGACATTGCGATTTTCTTCTTTTTGATTCCCAGGTTGGCACAATTGAACAATTGTTTTTGGGGGCATTTTTGAGCTGGCGTTATAGACGTCCATATTAGATATGGTCGCAGTTCCTGATAGACAGTCTTACCCGCATTGACCTTATTGTATATTTTTAGTGACTTCTAATACTAATTATACTTTCACTGTTTTGTCTACCGGACCTACCTTAAATGGCTTATATCAACCTAAACTACATTGAGTGTCTATTTTGAATAATTAGGAATATCAAATGTAATAAAAAAATAACTGCTATGAAACAATAAATTAATTTGTAAATACATTTGTTTTAAATTATAATCGTTGTGTAAATGTTTTACGTGATATTGTATGTTGCTTGTGCGATTACAGATTAAAAAATAAAAGTTTATTTAAAAAATAATATTATTATTATTACGATCCTTTACGCAACAACAACAGTACATTAACAGTATCTCTACCTAACAGCTAACACAATAGGTAGGTATTCATCAGTTAAGCTTGTTTAGGTTTACCCTACATTTTGACATGGCGTCATAAATACTTTAGCTAATCTTGAAATAAAAACATGAACACCGAGACCGTTCTCCAAGATCCCATCATCAGACCCCGATTTGGTTTCAACGTTACGATGGTTTCGGCGTTCGCCCTGCCCGTTCGATTAAAATAAAATTAAAACTCTGGCCTGCTACCGCGAACACCGAAGTTCGCGAATTTCGGGGATTTTTCTCCGTCACTCTAATGACGTCTTCGTTAGAGTGACCGAGACGAATCCCCGAAAATTACGAACATACACAAAATAATCTGTGGAATTTTGAACCTTTTTTGAAGTCGGGTAAAAACAACAATATTAAGTAGGTAGTTACCGAATCATGTCATTTTATATAGGTATTCATAAATTGGAGTACATTACTAGCAGTACAGATTACCCACCTACAGTGAACCAATGGACACCCATTAAAAATAGAAGTAAGATACATTTTAAAGACACCTTGTATGTACCTAATGTACCTCATAATATTCTAGTAGTACATTCTGTGGTAGTGCCTACCAAACTAAATTTAAAAGCATAAGTTAATCAAGGATCGCCGTTTAAAAATACATTATGGCAACTAAACCCCTAACCCCAGGTCCTAGAAATAATTTTAATATGAGGCGACCTACCAAATTAAATACCAATATTAATAATAGTTACCTACGTAACTTATTAAATTATTGTAGCAGCTACAAACTAAGTGGCTCGTCTTATAAATATCTAGATAGGCATTAGATAGGTATATACACGGGTTCTGTGGGTATATATTTATAAGACGAGACAAGCCAATGATACATCCACTTTAAAATATGGCACCTACTCTAATAAATTATAATTTAAAATATCACTCATCGACCCGTCAATTACATTTTATTTTTATTACCCTACGCTACTACGGAACCCAAACAAATAGAAAACCACCGTAGTAGGAATAAATAATTGGCTCCATTCATAACATAACTTTCATTCATTAGACATACCTTCTATGTTGGCAATGCTTAACTAATTTAGTATTCCTTCAAATATTATTCTAGCGAAAACGAATAGTATAATAAACCTAACACTAATAAATTCATGCTGAAATTACAAATAACACTAATAGATACCTAAAATATAATTGTTGAACCGAGTAAAACTTTTGAGGAACTTTAAAATCATTCAAACATTTACTTTTAAAATATAAACAGTTTCAAAAACTCCCGCTCCTTTGAACGAGTTGCCATGTTTACGGCTGTTTGAAACTTGGCGCTCCCAACATGGCGGGTGAAAAAGAGATAGAAGATTGATCCAGGTATCGTCAACATTTTCTGTAAATTATAAAATGATTATTCTTAAACATGCAATTATGTTATATTTTATTAAGTTATTCATCATTTGATGTAAGTAAATTACTCTTATACAAAAAAATCATACTTCATTAAAATTACTTAACTTCTCTATGTGAAGAGGCCACAAATAGAAACATTTTTAATTTGGGTAAAGTTAGGCTTAGGACAGATTTTTACTATAGATAATATATCGCGCTTAACAAAAGTGAGTAAGGCAAGTATTTATTTAATGTAATAAAAATGACTGATTTATAGACTAAATCGGTTTCGAATTAGTTCATTCTTATTGCTCCTATAAAAATTTGTGAGTTAAAATTCACTTTACCAATCTGAGAT